>JARQSW010000697.1:1343000-1472746 GCA_030142375.1 Calameuta pallipes | reverse complement strand
AGACCTTGATCGATTTTTTTGGTTGTTCCTAATTTTGGTCGCAGCTCTGATCCGGTTGACGCGGATTGTCCCATATGCTTTTCCCTACTACTACGTTATTTTATACCGGCATGAAAATGTCGGCTATTTAAAGAGCTATCTTGTAAAGAGCATCTTCTCTACTTGCTCGTTTTAGGAACAAGGTGAATCGAGTCGTGTACAAAACGATATAGAATCGAATGTAGAGCTTCGCAACCTCGGTGGAACGTGCCCGGCCTACAACCTCCGAACGATGCCAGGAAAATTGCAGGAAATCCAGAGTCCGTCCACGCGCCGAGAACTGCTGACGGATTCAGCCGTCAATCTTTCAACAGGCATCGTAAACCTATCAGCCGTCCGCCGACATTGCGCCCACCGGCATTGGGCTATACGGATACTTTTATGCCGTCGAGACTACGGGCGCCCTCGACTCTCTTACCACCAAGAGCACACGATATATCTATCTCTAACGCGGCACTAGGCAGGAAACGATATAAATAGTACGCGTACACACGTGTGTCGATGAATATTGACACATCCACCTTCACCGAAAATTTATATACGCGCATGCCCTTAAGAACGTCATAAGATTGACGGACGTCAAAGTTTTGCAATGACAATGACAATAATTCATTATAACAATAACGATATCTGCGCAGACTCACCGTATACGTTTAATCGTATGATTATGATATATGAAATCTTACCTGTAACAGAAAAAAAAAGGAAGAAATTAATTAGGTAATCCAGATTTTAGGTGTAAATTGTATATAGGTACATACCGAGCGTGGTTACGGAAATAAGGTAGAACTAGGTATACAACGGTAGCCACTTTGCGTGACACACGCCACAACACGTCGTAATAAAATACACGTTTAAATAAGCTACCCTATAAATATTAAGGTTTCCTCCGGCGTTGGGTGTGATACTAATTGCCGCTATATAGCTGCTCTCCAGCATCGTAGATTCGTCGATACGATTATCAATTAATAACCAAGTACGGTGGAAGCTGATTGTACTCGAGCAAGGTAAAGGTTGCAAATATTTTTTACACACGGTATAATCAGGTACAACTGGGCTGCAGGTGTGTCAATTAATAACTCTGCTCCAACACATACACCCAAGAATCATGTATCATGCAGCAATCATAACTCTACCGTTAAAGTCAATATGTACACACAGCTATGCATATATCTACTCGAATCGAACTATAGTCAGACCAAGTGACATCGAAGTGCTCAAAAATACGTATATTTAAATATGAAAAAATAAGGAAACTCCATGCGAGAGCAAGCTCATAGCGTAGATTCTTCGAGCAGGCAGCAGCATCCGTGAAACAAAGTAGAAGCCGCCAGCCGTGTAATTGGACTCCCCCGGACTTGATTCTTCGTTTTAAGAAGAGGAGAAACACGCCATCCCTCTTATTTACTAATCGAGACCTCCGCCGAATCGCGCCACCGTTATGCGCGAAGCCTTCGCCAGCTAGCCAAGCTAGCCAAGCCACGCCACGGGCCGTGTGTTTGCCCAGTTGGCTCTTGATTATAGGGACACGGGCAGGACTGGTGTCCCCACTGCACATTGAGAAAACCCCTTCTTCGAGAGTACGACCTCCCCGCGTCTCCACGTGATCGTACACCCAGATAGGAGCCCCTACTGACGATAGCCAGAGACATTATATTGTCAGTGAATGTGTGTCTGACTATGTGACCTAGATCGGTTAAAACGCCTCACGTCTCTTCTTTGCGCTTGTCTTTGTTAACGATAGTCACAAGTGTCACATGGTTACGAACAACGAATGATGATACGTGCAGCTATGTGTACATCGGAGAAAGAATATATTGGAGTAAAAATCTTTGGAAAGTATGTCTTTTGGATTTTTTTTTTAAAAAAAAGCGTAAAGTGCTGGAAATCGCCAAAAGTGTTTGAAGGAAGATCGCATTTCCGGTACGGTTGCCAACGTACTCCAAGTGCAGCTTGGTAAAGGCAGTCCTTGGATATAGTAGGTGGATGGTAGATCGGTAGGTGATGTTACTTGGATAGAGCAGAATATCCAGCTGTAGTAGGAAACTCTTCGCACGGGAGTAGCCGTGGAAGCGAGCGAGGCCAGGGAAGCTTCGCTCGAGAGCGTGACGGGGGTGGAACGAAGGGTGGCATGCTATACTATACGGAGTACGGATGGAGGGAACCGTGGCTGGAAGCTCCAAGGGTAGCCTAGGGGTTGCGAGGGGATGAGCCAGAGTTGGAGCGATGGCAGAGTATTGATTTAGTGGGTTTCACCGTCTCCTACCATTCGTCTCTCTGCGTTCTACGTCTCCGCGTCGGTTTTCTATCTCTATCGCGATTTTCAGATGTTTTGTAGTTATAAAGAATCTAGTGTGTGTAGCATATATATGTATATATCGATATAATATTTTTCTTATGAAAAGGGTTTATTCCTTTACGGGGATAAAATGAATTTGTTATGGACCACGTTCGTTTTTAAATATTCATATCGATAGTAATATGGGTTATTGAATTGTTTGTTTCGATAGAGGAGATGGAAAATCGTGGGAATAACCGTGATGTCGGTTATCGTTGCGAGCTCGTGCATTTTTATCGAGCAAATGATGCTGACAAGGGTTAAATGGGTTAAAACGAGTCGTCGGACTGGGAGTTAAGTCTGGCCGACTGTTTGCGAATTTACTTGACTTAATATGATCTTGCATTGTACCACGAGTTAGAGTGGGGAAAGGAAGGGTATTATTTTTGCAACAAAACAAAAATGGCGCTCCCTTACATTTACGGAGGCACAGATCGGTTTGGCTCTCATTTACAACTGATGAGGCCAGTCTCGTCGTAGCCGTATAGGTATATCTCTATGGCGGCTTTTGAACAGAGCATTAGTCTCCCGGCTAGTTAGAAATCCTGTTGAAAGATTCTCTTATATTAACGAGAACTCGTTTTCGTTAATTATGAGTACAATTTTACCAATCAATATTAATAATTAGATCTCATGCACACTGACCACGGCAACGAATGATAGCAGGTATAGGAATGTGAAAGATGGAAATATCTGCAAATAAAATTATTACGATAATTTTGACAATCTCAAATTTATAACTTATATGTAATTATTAACATTTTGTTTTACTCGTTCATAGATCATTAGGATTAATAGCAAAACCGGAATTAAGAATCACGAGATATAAATCATCCATCTCATTGAAATCATCGAATGATGTCATTGAAGGAATATGATCAATAAATTCAAACCGTTTAAAAACACATAGTAAAAAGATGACGCGTTCCGTCGCTAACACGAAGGGAAGAGTCGTATTAAATACTAACGATTAACGAGTTAATTAATAATGCGTCATTTATAACACGGCCGACGAGCGTTTAAGCGCGGCCTTTGCGTATAAAAGCGCGTCGAGGCAATTAGTATCGAAAATATCGCATTAACGAGATGCGATTTAATTATCGCCGTTGAAATTTACGATGCGAAACCTCGTAAAATTGTCCCGTTCTCCTCCGTCCACCTAGAATCGAACAACGTTTGCCGTTCATTGATCCGCTAAATCTTTTATGGCTTTTACCAATATCTACGTTGGGGTCGAGTATCGAGAATTTTGCACACACATCAAGCATATTCGTAATGAGCCATATGGAAAAATATGGACAAATAATTTTTTCAAGTAGCCACTGATCGTTCGCCATATTTCTGTAGGAAAAATAGCATAAGGTAGATACTATCTCTATATAGTTAAGAGGTGTTTACAACTCCGCCAGTGAATCTGTGGGTAAGTGGTAGAGAAGATGGCAGTAAATATTCCTTGGTCCTACAGCATCCCACTGCTCTCTCGCACCACCAGCTTCAGTATCTTCAGCCTGACTCATCCCCACCATTCCCTATACAAAACTCTCAACGGCCATCCTTTACGCCCTTCTGGATAGCAGCGTCGCCTTCGGGAATTCCAATTTAGTTTCCTCGCGCCTTTATACCCCTTCGATTTTCAGGGAGAGACTCAAAAGGAAAACACGCGATTGATTAGACGGGCCCCTTCCAGTCCGCAGCCCTTATCTTTTTATCTCACGTCCAATATACGTAGGAGTTAAGACTGCCGGATTTTCATTGGATTTTCCAGATTGAAGAATCCGAGGTTAATCTCCGCTTGATGTTGTTAAAACGTCCTCGACGTGACGTGCGGGGGACATTCTATCTTCCGAGCCTTTGTGAATTAAACTTCGAGAAAATGGCGCTGTAAGACGGATTGAGTGTTACAAGCAAGGTAAAAGGGACGACTGGTTTAATTTCTCTAAGTCACGAGATGAGTTGGGAGAAGAGAATCATCCCTTTGTAATCGCGTGTCCTGTCCCTTTGTATTATATTATGTCATTTTAAAAGTAAGCCATTACAACGGTCAGAGACGTTGACTTAGCCGTTTGAGGTTCTACACTAATATCAATCATAATCAACCTGATTCAGGATTTCAATTTAATCGACAATTTTTTATACAAATTTTTTTAGACATCATTAAAGAAGAATGATCGCGCCCTTAGGACGTGACTAAATATCAGTATCAAAGGTTACTCGGTATTGCCCTTAACAGAAAACTAAGGCTTACCCCTAGGGGAATATTTCAAGCAACCGCCCAAACTGGGCTTTTCTATAACCTCCAACCCGTTGAGATTGCCGAACCCACCCTTATATACCTTATCCCATTATCCAATAAGACTGATCCGATATCAGACAAGACCCATTGTAATATTCGTCGTGGAAAGATCGAAGAATTTTGAGAGAAGACTGTTACCGCTGGCACAGGGAGTCGCTCCAAAGGTATAGGTAGCACAGCTGCTGAGCGCACAGCAACCCTCCTCACTTCTGCTGGCCACAATCGGGCAGTCGCGGCGGAGCTGACGGGGTTCCCATAGGAGGAGAGGACGTGCGAGGACGGGGACGAGGAACTGCTCTCGAGTAACAGGATGAGGAAGGGTGGCAAAGCTGGAGATGGTGGAGGGTATAGTATAGTATAGGCCAAGGGGATGGCCTTCTGTATATTATATATACCTATATAGATACACAGTACTACTCTACCAAACCTCACTGGGGATGGGAACGGCGTTGCTGACGGCGGTCCGACCGATACGAGAACCACTACCGCGTTGCTGGAAATGAAAGGCCAACCCGATAGGCGATAACTCATTCGCGAACCGAACGAGGCAACTGAAACCAACGATGCACGTGTGAATTCCGAGGAATGTGCGACGATACGAGAAAGGAGTGTTAATAACGTGGCTGACGGCAGTACGAGTATAGAGAAATTAAAGTACAAATTATATTGATCAGTATTGCACGGAGAATTGAACTTTTGGCAGTTATTGAAAAATAATTGGTGTTCATAGAAAAAAATACAAAAAATTCATTAAATGGTTTTTTTTTTCAAAATCAATAGTTTGTATGGGTGCCGTACGAATTTTGTGTGCGAGTCATATTGAATTTTTGATCTTTTCTCTTCAATCAGAAGACGATATGATTTCGTGAGATGTGAGATGAAAAGGCCCTCGCTCTCTTTTAAATGGATACGATTTATATGCCCGCTGTTAATCCACCGGTAGTTAGCCAGTCGTAACACGATACAATCGTTATTGCCGATCTAGGTACTTCATTATTTTCTCAACCACGTGGACACGTGGTTAAGCACGTGCTGCCGTTAAAGGTACACCTATACATATAGCTGTGTGTCTCTTGATGTAAAAATTTCACACTTGATTATATATTTCATCTAAGCACTATACTTATGGTAATCAGATGATAATCACTATTTTTTTTTTAATTTTATCACAATTCACATTTTTTTACAAAATCCAGTAGTAATTCATACTGCTATTGGTTCGTGACCGAACTGTATGCTTCTTCAAGCATTTCTCCCTTGAAACGAAGATTTCAAAGTCGTCGTCCCACTGAACAATGATTTCACGAAAAACACCGTTAGACTTTTTAGTTTTCTCCTAGACGAACGTGACGTGACGGCTTTTCATCCCTGTTACTCCTCGTTTCGTGCTGGAAGGACAAAGTGAAACTCGGTCGGTTATTGTGCTACGGTTTTTCCGAGGTTTCTCGCAGAAATAAGAAGGGGACGACGTGGATGATGCCCTCGTAGAACGCGTTTCTTCAGGTCCCGAGGTAAGAGAACTTTCACTCCCATAAAAATATAAAGCCCACTTCTTAGCTCACTTGCCTCGGCCCGTTACGTAAATCGAGGGTCCTAAATCTTTACTGCCCGGTTTTCGACTGTCGACAAGACTATAGGAAGACGCTGCGCTAAAGGAATGGACGTCGCGACGGACGCGTAGAATATGTGTAAGGTATCTCGAGCAAACGTCTGTCAAAGGTCGCTGCTTATTATTTGGACGATCAGCGTGCAAATTATGACTGAAATAAGAGGCGGCAATTATGGTTTAGCAGTGACATCTGTGGGCTATATGAAAATTTACTTTGCGCAATATATCACTATACTTGGAATTATCGAGTTAAAAAAAAAACAGAAAATGAATTTACCGGGTTATTTAGTTAACGATTCTGTGATTCATATATATATATGGTGTCAGTGAATTAACGATATATAAAATAAATTTCGAATTATTTATCATAAAAAATTTGTTACACGCTAATTAGATAGTTATTGAATAAAATCAATTTTATGGTGGCTGTGACTTAATTCTGTTGTGTATAATATATTGTATTACCTGACATGTCTATATCGATGTCTCGTAACTCTAATGCATATACGTTAGTAATTATGTGAAAAAGTAAACGGATTTTTCAGGTAAATGACGCTCTATGTACCGATCGACAACGTCGATAATTTTTCCGGGCGTTTACTGCCGGAGAATATCAGCCCTTCTAACGTGGGAATGGTCTGACCAGGTCAAATTCAATGAACCGACCAAATGGACACCCCTGCCAGCATGGAAAAAACTTGTACGAGAGACTGTACTTGCGGTATCCTCCCCTTTAGGGAAACAGGGCGGATAGGAAGGAGCACCCTTGCTCTAAGCGTTTACCAGCAAAAGGGCGGGCAGTCAGGTCGAAGAGAAAAGGGAGATTTAGATGTCATCCCCTGACGTGTTCACCTTCTTCCTACCCTCTCTCTGACTTCAGACTACCAAATCCTGACCGCCCCAGTCGAGGATGATAGACGGAAACGCCGACTCGGCTACGTCTAAAGTCATCAGGGTGATTTTTTATTTTGTGAAACCATACCGGTGCGCCTTGCTAAATGAGGGAGTCTGGAATAATTTTGAAAATTCGAAAAATTGGCTTCCCGCAAATTAGGTAAGGTATAAACAATTTTAGAGTCTATCTATACGGACAGTTATTATCCCTTTTAAAAAAACACCCCCAATCCCCATGGTGGCACCCTCGTATTCAGGGAGAAAAAAAATTCTATTTATTTTGCGAAAACAAGGAAAAGCTCCGACCGATCAGGAATGCGTAAAATCTACGTAGTACATTTATTTTTGCCTCTTGTCAGACTCTCTTTTTTTATACCCCGCGCCATTGAAAAAAGAATTTACAAAGCGCAAAAGGGGTTTGTTACTTTCCAGAAGCGAGACCCTAAATTTCATGGGCGCGGGATTAGCTCATCCAATCAGACGAAACACTGGAAGGGCGGGCTTAATTAAAATCTCCTCGTAGTCGAACTACCACCATCTAAGAGTCTGTTTTAGACTGCAAAAGGCTATACGAAGAAAGGGGGTATTCTAGTGTAAGACGTGAGAACGGAGCATTAAGGGGTTCCCCTATCGATAACAGTTCCTAACCATCCGGTAGTGCCGTAGGCTGCGTGACGCCCCGAACCGATATTTCAGTACGATCGACAGATTTATGAGGAGAGCACATTAAAAAATTAAATCCCATTCAACGCTTACCGATAATTATCATCGAAAATAATGGTTCTACGCTGTTGTATATATTTCGTTTTTGTTAACTGGATCATCGAAAATTTCATAAAAAATAAAAGTCCGCTGATACCACGTGAAAAAGAGAAAGATAAAAATAAATGAATTGACAATTACAATAAAATTACGAAAAATCGACCGATATGCAGTGTAAGAAAAAATATTATCCTCAAGATTAATCGCGCGTGAATTCGACAATGTGCAAAATGGCGCTGCGAGGATAATCCGGAAGTAATCTGCCGTGAGCCGAAAAGAATTTATCGTTCACAATGAAACATCTAAAAATGAACTGCAGGATACCCATACTACGACCAACACACCCAGCTGGTTACTAACGGGCAAACGGGGTAAATAAATTTGCATATCGTTTGTTATTCAAATGGCCAGAGTTCACTCTTCTGATTTCCAATGAGCGAAACTACACGAGCCTGTAACCAAAGAAGCGCGTCCACGCATACGACTGATAAATTATTGCTCCTCATAGATGTTCGATCAGTTTCCGATAAACGCGGCATAAATAATCAGGAAACCCGATAACAAGGATTGCGGATGCACATAATTACGATAATCGCTCGTGTTGTTTAATTACAACTTTTAATTGGAATCACATTATTTTTTTTTACTCAATAACAAAATAGTGCATAGCACCAGATACAAAAGTCACAGGTAAGCCAGCATCCTTAACATCGAACGTATAACTACGTATCACTAATCAATATCGTTATATTTGAAAACAGTAATTACCAATTATTTTAAATGATAATTAACACACTGAAACTAGATCATTTTGACGCTCACAGCGTTCCCACGTATTCGCGAGGGAACCTACGGAGAAGGTTGACGTCGACCTCGCGTAGGTGAACGTAAAGTCGAAGTAACTCGTATACCCTTAAGCGTTAAATATTGGTTGATAGTTCGAACCGATCGATATAAGTGGATCTATAAATTCAGCCAGGGAAACATCGAGCCTATATTTACTCTATTATGCAGGACCGTTTTTATAAGCCGTTTACGTTTAACGGCAAATAATCGTTTAGATGCCGCGCCGAGATACGGGCTATAAATCGTGGGCTACCATGGTGTTGGTAATGTTATGATGGTGCAGGACATGCGTAGGTCAGTGCCGTTCAATGTTTTACGAGGGGTGCGAAAGGTGGCAGCACATAAACAGCTGTATCCCGAAGGTTCTCCAGCACCGGATGACACGATGCGCCATCTGCCGTGGTTCTACGGCAACTATCGTCGCTCGATGGTTCCTCTTAAATTCTCCAGGTGGCCCCGAATCGTTTGGCGGGAAGAGCCATGCGTATTGCACCGTAACCGACCCGTGCGTACTGATCGTATCGGACATATTTTTTACCCTCCAACCACAGTCAACAGTTTCTACATAACCTTTCGAGTGGATTGCCGCGAGAACGTGCTGCGCGAATTTCGAAAATTTCATCTATCGCGAATTATCTAGGAATCTAACTTTTCGATGGAGCACGAAATATTATGGGTACTTTTTTTCTTTAAACTGACTTTACGACGATTTGTACGGAAATAATTTTGACATGTTCACGGTGTTAAATAGCTATTTGCAAACAGTAGAGCGTGTGTCGCCTAACGAGCTTTTAATCGATCGAAACCATTTAACTGTGCGATAATCAGGCGATGCACGTATAATCGTATGCATGGAACTGCGCGGAATACCTATCGAATGAATAATTAGGTGCGCGAGACGCTCTGGAAGTGTCTCCACGTGTGGTTGAGTCACGTTACTCTTGGCAAAACGAAAACATTGGGATATCATAGAAATTAGTTCTCCGTGAGCATCGTCATTTTACGACTACTACGACGTGCAATAAAGATTAATGTAACGATAAAAATAATAGCACATTCTTTATCGTTGACTGTATATCAACTCTTGGATGTACCAGAGACTAAATAAATAACCACAAACCACAATCGCTACACTTGACAATCCCAAAACAAAGAAGAATCTTCAATGGATATTTGCCACTTGAAAATAAAATAAGTCTAAAAAAATCAATCACAACCTGAGATTAACATTCCCAAGGCGTCTACCACAGTGTTTCGGGTCAGGGATACAAACGAAATTCAAAAGGCATCGCGAGCACCGCGCACGGTAAACTAGCCAACTAAACACGAGTCCTTTCCGTTCTCACCTGTAAGTACTTCCCGCGTTTCCCATATCCGATCGCAACACCATCTCGGCAATATGCGAATAGTACGTCGGCGACTTTTGTTTACCATGCGGCATAAAAGGCAATGGCACGATGTAAGAAAGGCGGGGCGGTATGTGTATCGGCCTTAAGGAGCAGACAGCGCGGGCGGTCGTGTCGCCTTTTCCGTGAGTGTTCGTTCACGAGGCGCGTGGCTCTGCTTATCAATCAACCCGGTCGGCCTACTCTCCACTCTCGTAAATACAAATCACCCGTCGCGATACGGGGATCGCGAGTTACGATCATTTGGGTGGTCCTCATTGCGGACCATCAAGGTGCCAAGCTCCATTATTAGACACGGGGAACGCGAGGAACGTGAAGGAACGTCCGATCTGGCACACTAACAATAAGAAACAGCAGAGAGTGTTACTGTTGATGGGTAAGGTATGCGATCATCGCGTGAAATTGCCTCTACAGATGGAATATCGATGAGGTTTCATGGAAGCGTACGATATACCCATAGAGAAAGGATTGCATAGTGAGATATTGGATAGATGGATAAATTATGGCTACGGTGAGTGGTACGAGTCTTCTTTTGCTTTTTTTTTCTCTGTATATCTTTTTCGAAGGGAGTATTACCACAGCTGGTGGAATTTGGAATGAAGTACAGTTGGATTGGAATGTATGGTTTGCCCACACGGAATGGCGTCGTCCTTTGGATCTGGTATCTCTCTCTTGAATCTTGAGTTTCGAAACGGCGAGACGAATCAGCTGCCTGCTAGAGACTGCCGATTCGATACGGCACGTTCTCTCTGGAGGTTGGATAGGAGGACTTGGTATGGAGGTTGGTTCTTGATTTTTAGTTTGGTTATAGAGCGCTTGAGTTCGTTCGGGATGAACAGTATAGTTCAATGTAGTTACCAATGGACAGGTAGTAATGCTCACTTGCGGATGCTGTAATTCATCCGAGGACGAGCTTGGAGGAAAATATAATACGTGATAGATTAAATGAAAAGAAAAAAAAATGATATGGGAGAAGAAAAAAAGTAAAAAAGAAACACGGAGATCATGGCTATGAGAGAGATCGGCGGAGGCCAATTAGCCCACATAACTGTTTTATGGTCGACGTTGCGTCCGCGCCGGTCGTTCCTTCATACCGGATTCGACGGTAGATTTTATCGCATCAGTGGACAAGGCTGTTTATTCGGGCCTATTTTCTCACGTGTCTCGGAATCGTGTAAAAACCCCACCAAAAAGTGCCTCGTGTATCTCGATTTCGCGGAGACGCTAGAGAGACGGCATAATCAATCAAATAAAAAACCGCTCCTTGGCTGAAGCTCTAAAAAAAAAAGTTTTCCCTCACGCGTCAAGAAACCAAAACTCCATTTCTAGAATAATCAACAATCTCCATCACCTTAAAAAAAAAATTAAAATTTATCTACCAAAAATCCTTTATTATGATGACACCAAGTACTTGCGCGTTCTTAGTGGTTCTCGAGTATATGCCGACGTCAAATTTCGCAATTATTCGCACAAGATCTCTGGTAAAAGGAATCGCGCAGACATCAACGCACGGTAAGATAAACGCGACGATAATGGCGTAAGGTGCGAGAGACACGAGGTTTGCGCGATACTCAAAGTCGGCGCTAGGCCACGAAGATTTCCCATAAATTGCGCGAGGCGTTGCGAAGCGGGTCCTGCGTCTGGTACAGCGGCGCGCGGCCGGTACCACGGACTTGAAGATTCGCATCTTGGCGATGCACCGAAGGGGAGAGGATGAGAAGCGTTTATCTCGTTGGAGCATCAATGACCTCGATTCTCGATCGGGAACACCTCCGATCCGGTGATTTGTTTCGGCCGAGTCGTAGAAGTAAAGAAAAAAAAAGGGAATGACCCTAACGTATGCACCTATTTCAGATAATGATCCCGTTATACCTCCCTTGTGCACGGGAACCTGCCGAGGATATAATGGCGATGCCAGGACGAACCAAAGGGATATCCAGGAGCGCGCCCCGTAGTCCAGGGGCGTAGAAAAGAGGGGATCCTAAAGGCCGCCTCGTCATCCGTCAACTGTCAGACATCCGACCAATCCTACAGTCCGGAATGAGAACCTGGGTAACCACCACCCACGGACCTAAGGGCAAATTACCGAAAGGGGCCTCACCTTGATTCGTCCATGTTTCAAAGGGAATTCACCTACAGGGTAAAAATGGAACTTCACTCAGGAACGACGGGAATGCGTGTTACTTGATTTACCGACACGACGCTTCGAGGCTGGAATGAATTTAACGACGTTCAAAGAAACGCGGGGTTGTGGCGGGGTATAAAAGGACGTGAAAAAGAAAAAAATTCGTGTAAAAACCGAGATAAAGAGAGGGAAAAAAAAAGCAAGCACGAGAAAAGACTCTTGACTTCGGTAGTCTTGTACATACGTGTTCTTCGATTATTCGCGCGCTCTATTTTCGATTGACTATGCTGTACTACGTGTGTAGCCTGCGCCGTCTGCGCCATGAATCTCGTGGTCTGGAATTTCTTGTGGGAATTCTGGATATTTCTTGAGAGCCCTCCGGGATCGTTGCAATTACGTTTTGATCCGAGGTATTACGGCTGGAGAAACAGCTTCTGACTTTCTCGGGGTAGTTGATCCTCTTGGCGTTCATGTTGCGGCTCGCGCCTTACCGGAAATCTCGCCGGTTAAAAGGTTTGGGTCATTATCATCCGATCCGGCATACCGATCTTGACTACCTGCCGTCGTATGGGTTATTTTTTTTTAGAACCGCTTTGTAACACGTGGTGATAGGAATAAGGCAGCTTTGGGAGTGTTGTTGTTTCCCGTTAAACGAAAATCTTCTCGTTACGCCAGACGCATAACGATTACGGTCTATTGTGAGTTTTAATGATCACGTAGTACTGGGCCTTGTCGGGGTACGAATGATCGCTAGATAACGTCTGTCGTTCGGGCGTCTGTGTTCCTACTGAATTCAATGAATTGTCGGTTGAAAATATTAGTAACGTTACTTCTACCAAGAAATATTAAACAGTATGGTACTCGTAGGAATTCACGCGAAGGTAAACTCTGAAATTGTTCGCGTGCACAGATAAGATTGCGGACTAAATTTTAAGACAGCATCTTAAAATAGTACTGGGAATGAAAAAAAAAGCGGCTATATAAGAGCAATACAAAATTGTATATTTTGTGAAAAACTTACCGAGCACTTCTGAGATCAATACAGCCGCGACATCGTTGAGCATATAAATGGCCGTTGTTTGAAGATAATTAAAAAAAAATTCACTGATACTCCAAAAACATAAACAGGCTAAAATAATTAAATATAAAAAAAATCTCCTAAAGTCTATAATCACTTACTACCTCAGAAGTGACACTAGCAAAAGGAATCCGTCACACTGTCCACACAAATCTGAAATCCACTCCCACCCACAGCAGTCTCAAAAAATTGCCCCTTAAGATCCAAACGAAAAAGACGCCACCCTACCGACAAATAACTGAACTGATATATTTTTTTCAGATCCTCAAACGTCAAATGCCACGTGAAGGAGCCGCGTTACGCAAACCAGCACGGCGACCCCCCGAAGAATCCGAAACTAAGGAAAGACAGCCCTTTCACATTCCATTCTATATATACACATATATATATCAAGAAGCAAAAGAACTACCTCCCTCCCCCCACAAGATCTCGATCCACGCACCATAAGAGTACAAGAGAAGTAGCAAACAAAACGTTATACCGATTGTAAGGGCGGAAGGTAGCGGCGGATCGAGAAGCGCGGAAACACTGCAGGGTTATGAAGTGCGATGTTGATGCGATAGCATAGTGAAGTGAAGGAAGGAAGGCGAGGGAAACGTGAAGCACACCAAGTCAGAAGGCACCCACACGTTCTCTCAGTGGGGTTCACGTTCTAGTCGTGTGCGTCTATACACACGAGGTAGCTCGTGTCCCTCCCGACAGACGAATACCAGGATAAGAGTGAGGAACCATGGAGGAAGTTGGTGGGCAGGGAAAGGGCGGGGAGCGAAGAGAGAAGTTGCACGAGTTGGATGGGCCGTGTTCCGCCGCTCCCTTGTTCAGGCACTGCAACCTGCGCCAGGGTATCCTGGAAGGGAACCTACTGCTACACCTCCTCCTCGAGCGATCCTGGCTATTATTGTTTGTTGGTCAATTCCAGCTCATTTCGGCGAGTGTTCTTCGATTCGGAACTACCCTGGCTATATATCCGTAATTACGACGAGAGCGGGGAATGCTTTTAGCGTACCGCCTCTTGCGGTGGAGACGACCGTACGGAACGAGAAGGGCCAACGCGCGTGTTTGCCTGTCCTAGGGTTGGCTACACACGTATATATATATATATATATATATATGTATGTGTGTGCAAGGGGAAGTAAAGTAATACCTAGTACGCGGACGTGGCGTAATATATAGCCGCAGAAACTGCAATGCTCAGTAGTGCGGCCGCTACGACGGTTCCGCGCGGCCATTTACAGCTATGCAGGACTGACTCACGGGGCCGGGAGTGGGCCACGACTGGGACGCCCTTCGCCGGGACCACGACGCTCAGTTAAAGGTTAACGACGTTTACCGCCTCTTGTACTTTTCTTTCACTTCGCACGAGTCTCCTACTTGCTTTTCGGTGTTCGTTATACTGCCGTTGCTAGGTTTTCTGCGTTGGGCATTTTTTTTTATAGTTACGTATGCTTCCTTGTTCTTTTGCTATTAGATTTTATTTCGTTTTATAAATACTTGTCGCGGATCGATTGAATGTATATACATGCCGTGTTTCGGTAGCGAAGTGGAAGCCGAAGCAATCAATGTTTATGGATTTTCATGCACACGTGCAAGAGAGGCAGAGATAGAGAGAGAGAGTCGGAGAGAAGAGGGAGAGGGAGAGAGAGAGACAGAGAGAGGACCCATGCGAAATCGCGTAGTTGCTAGTAGCAATTACGAATCGCGTGATTTGTAGTCGTAACTCGCCGCGACGGCGGCGTCGTGACGCTCCCAGCTTACTCGCAGGTGGCCGGGCACGAAGCTACCTCTCCGCCATAGTACCTGTATTTTGGATAACGGAATATTATTTCGGGTGATTGCGAATCGATTGCATGACAGAGTCGCGAAAATTTGCATAGGAAGAAAATCGGCGAAAAGCAAAGAATACAACAAAATGTGACACAAGAAAAAAATATGCAGACCCGAGTAGCCAAAGTTATCTCGTACTTTAATTTTACTCACATGGCCAGACTAACTACAAAAATTTGATATCATCATTATTTCGATTTATCCAAAAATATATTAAATCCTCTTTCGCTTATTTTCTTTCTAAGTCGTCCCTACCTACAATGCACTGTATGTTGCCCTCTTTCGTTTTAATGAAAAATTTAAAAAAAAGAAATTTCAACATCATCGACACGCTATTCCCATCAGGACTGCAAACACTCATGCTCAATTATATGTGCCCATTAAACACATAATTATCTATCTTACACCCAACTTTACTCTGCCCCACAAAGTCACCCGCTGGAAACTCAAGGGTGCCATAAAGAAACGTCTTTCCTCATACCTAATTCAAGAGATATTTTAATGGTCACTTTCATAACGTATCTAATCGTCGTCACAGTCCGTATCCGAATACAAGTTCCTTCGCAATTTACATCTTCGAGTTAAATGCGGCAAAATGAATAATTACTACTCATAATTAACTCTTCGGAACATCCTGTAAAATCTAGAAAAAAAAATGTCTGCTTATGCAAGAATCCACTGTAACCCTAAAATGCTAAACGCACCGTCCGACGGTAAGTCCATTAGAGAAATTTAAAAAAATTAAGTCTGGCGCCAACTTCAGACCGTGCATTGTCATTCGGCGAGCTTCGTATGTTCTAAAATTAAATAATACAATTACTTGATTAAATTTCTCCAGGCACCGTCGAGACAATAGCCAATGTAGCTACGAAAATTCCTAAAATGAGATTCAAAATGGAATGCCCTTTCGCAGGTAATTGGAATTCGGTGACTACGGCTCGCACGGTGGCCATAAGGGTGGTCCCAGCTCCCTTACATATCTCGCCTTACTACTCGGTTCCCTTGTTTATTCAAATGAGCTTTCGACACTCCTGGAATGATGTAGCGTGTTGGTAAGCACTGTTGTCGGATTCGGCTTCGAAAAGGTGTCGTGTCGCGCACGCATTAGCCCATCCGGTTCAGTATACGTCGTAACCTACGTATAAGCCACTGGCAACATGCATGTTATGTTTATTATAATTTAAATATTATTCAGGTCCAAAGGTCGCGCCGTTTACGCGGATTCATTAATTATACGTTACCCAAAGTGGCCTGGGCGCTGGTCGTCGTTTCCTTTCGAGGTATCCTCGCGCGCAGTAAGAAAGCGCGAGCGCGAAAGAGGGCGACGGAGAGGAAAAAAATAAAAGAAAATAAAGGAAATCAAAGAGAGCCGTCAAAAAAAAAGATACAGCCCACATAGTTTCTAGAAAGTCTCCGACACTCGACATTAATTCGTTGCTGATTGTAAAGTGACAAATTAACGTGGAACGTGTATATGACTAACACTCTTAAGTAATTGGGACATAAAATTTTTATTTATTCCACGTTTCTTTTATGAGGGCTGTTCATTGAATTTAGTAAAAAGTAGTTCCGTGCATGCTCGTAGGTATCGGTTCTACGGATCTCTTCAGCGTAAACGAAACCTATAGGATAAAGTCGAAAAAATGACTTACCGTAAAATAAATGCCTAACTATATACCCACATGCTAGGCAACAACACCACCGTAAAGGTGGATACCCATAGCGACCTTGTTCCTGTGAATTTAAATAGTCGCAGGTACACGGTTCGCGATCGCGTTATCGAATTCGAGGAACGAGCAGTCGGCTTGGAGAATGTCGGAGCCGACAAATGCGTAAGATAATTATCAACCCCCCCCCCCCCCCCGCATTTAGAGGGGAGACAATAATTATAATCATTATTAGAGTGGGAAGGTAGGCGGCCGCCAGGGATAAATTATAGGTTTGCTTGCTGTGTGCGGTCGACGTAGCATAGGTTCGTTCGATAGATAGGTATCGGGATTGCCGCACGATAGGAGGCGCCACCGCAGCTGCCGGTTTCCGCACTCTCCTATTGGTAGAAAAGAGTGGCCAAACCTTTTGTTACAAAAGTCAACGCTCGAAACTCGCCTAAAAAGGTAGACAAAGCGAGGAGCATAAATAAATTTACGTGAGCAATGGACCACTTTTGTTTACAAAAAAAAGAATTACAAAATTAAAAAAAAATCATACACCTACGCGTCGTTCGGACTGCTGTCAACATTTCATAAAACAGTCGTGGCCCCGCAAGGCGGATGTTCCCTGGCCGGAAACGTCTTGGCATTACCAACCGAGCCAGACTGTGTCGTCCGTCGTCGATCGCTACCAAAACAACAAACCCCATCTCCACGAGAGCGAGTTTCTTTTATTAAGAATATTATTTCTTCGTTCTAACCAGCCGGGCCAACGTGCGTCACAACGTTGTTGCTTACAAGATGAATTTAACGCTCGAAGGTCAACCGTGACACGGCATCGGCTCCTGATGTAAAAAAAAAAGAAATCTCCTATTGTTAACATTGACTGTGTGCAAAAGGTCGCGTGCGTCATTACGTGCCTTTTCCTATAGTACTGCTCGCCCGAGCCTCTCTTACCATTCCTTTCTCTCTACCTTTCTCAACGTTCCCCTAGCCTTTCCACGTTCTTACGTGGGGTTCCCTCACCACGATGGCGCAACCCCATTTTATCGTAATACGTACTACCGGGTTTGTACACGCCTGACGACAATAAGGCGCATTGCCCTCGACTCGCACGAGATACGTTCTGATATCAACCGAGTGAAAGAGCCTGTATAACCTGAAACCAATGTGTCTTCCTTCGGATATTGTGTAGTGTTCGTCGAGACACCTAATTATACGATTGTCGTTTGTTCGCGAGGCGAAGATATCGGTGAGAAGGTGGTTAGAGAATAGGGATACGTGAGTTGGGCCTTAGGTCCTCGCAGTAGGGTCTCCGCTAGGTCCCTTGTCACGGGGAGGGTGCGGGGGTCATGGCTTCCTCCGCTACGTCCTCGTCGTAGTTGGCGACGACGACGACGGCGGCTACGAGTTCGCTCATTCCCTTGGTTCGCGTTGTCCTCGTCTCTCTGGACCCAGGGAAGATTGTCGCGCGATTAGTGCGGGCCCTGATGTCACGTGGAAGATGCATTGCTCTCGTAGCCCTGCCGGCATATACCTATAAGCCGACGTATATACGGGCTCGCTTATACATATATATACGGTAACGCCGTAAGTGCATAATCGGCGATCGCATCTGCCTGCACTTTGCGTCAAGACCCGCACCTTGCAAGTTGTTGCAATGTTGTAGATCCGCGTATCTTAGATACCCTTACTACTACTTCAGTTTGAGACACCCTCTCCTTCTTTCTGCTCATACAGCCAACGTCTCTTCGCGAGCATTACGTTTCCTGGGACCTATCTGACTTATGAATAATCGGTCCTGCGATGCCTGTATTATTATTCCATAAGGATGTAGTTGAAATTGCGTTGTAAACTTTACGTGATAATTATTAGAATTATTTTTTTTTTTTACAACGCACAAATTCATCCATACGTACGAGACTGGTGGGATAAAGTCAAGGTAAATTCTTTGATATTAAATGAAGGTGGAGAAAAAAGATTCTCCTGTTCGCACACCCGTGACGTTACCAGCGACGCCGATTCCCAAGCCTGCGTTTAGCAAATAAAAGAGCCCAGTCGCATCTGTAATCGGGAGGACGTTTGTATGGCAAGACGATGGCAGCTCTATCGGCACTACCCAGTTGCATCCGCTGCTGAGGTTTCATTGCGGACGCAGATATCCATTGCGCGATTCTTAAAAAAATTGTAAAAGTTCAGCAACGTCCAGCAGAAGCCTTGGACGTACCGTATTCGCGTAGTCGTGTGAGCTCCGCAAAGCAAAGCTTCTGCGGTATGCGAGATCAGAGGGAACAGCTATAGCGGAACGCGATGGAGTAATTCCAAATCCTGTAGCTATAAAATTTTTATTATGTCTCACGGGTAGATTCCTTGTAGCTGCCAAGTACTGTGTGACAGACGGATCAGCGTAGGTGCCTAACTGTCTGACTACTTTTTTTTTTTAATGATATGGAAATTGAACTCACGTGACCCAGGTCTAGGTCCAGAATATAACTATGGACGTAGGGAAGGTTGAATTTAAAGAAAAAAATCTAGAATATGGCAGTAGGGGGTTCTTTGCTGGGAGCGCTGTCGGATGGCAGATGATTAACCGTGTCTCATTACTCAAGCAGCTTTTTACTTTAATCACATTAATGAAGCATTTAATCTCGCCGCGTGTTTTACAAGCCGCCGGTGTGTGGCCTATCTTCGTTCGGTCGGTTGACGAGGATTTCTCAGCTCAGCCATAGGCTACGCGGACCCAGCGAGCTTATTATTTTCTTATTTTCCAGGGGCCTCCCTCCCGCAGGCTTCGCTAATAACCGCACCTCGTTTAAACCCGTTTACACCTGTAACGTTTCTTCGCTACGTGTTTCATCTTGGTCTTGAAGCACGTCGGACTTTGTATATTTCATTACGATAATATAATTTATTACGATTTTCTATTCACTATACATATACACGAATTGACGGGTGTGCTTTCACACTTTCTGTACCAAAGCATACATTTTTTACAAAGAAAAAATTACCAAAAATCAATAACTATCCTTAGGATATACCATCATTTTTAAAATCAATGCAGTTTTCTTATGCAAATTTCACAATTTTCAATCCGAATCGAAATTTTCAGCGAATTGGATATAATAAAAAAAGTATACCTCTTAGTACGTATTACGCAGGTCTCGATAGTTTATAGTACCGATCGCCTAAGGCAACTGCAGTCGTGCACGTTGCGCGTGACTCATTGAGTGGGTATATATTTCAAAATATTCAATTTGGCGAATGTACGTCGACGCCATCCCTGCCACACAGTCCTTGTACAGGTGGCGGTACCCTTCAAGTATACAATATAAAAGGAATAAGAGACATTTGTTTTCGCTGAGTGTAGTTACATAAGTAATATATAGCATACGAAAAAGAAGAAAATAACATACGATCATATATGTATATACTACTAAAAGTAACTCTCGTTACCCATAACGTCAGTATAGGAATCATATGAGCTTTTGACATTACAGCAATAAGATGTAGGTGCTTACATTACGTCGAGAAAGGAGGATGTGCGCATGCGCAATGCGAGCCTTGGGGCGGCGCAACGTCACTTACCTGAAACAATAAATTATAAACCGTTACGTCGTGTACATGTTATACGTACATATATAGATAGACATATGATTTATAATCCCCTAGAAATGTACATATATATATATATATATATATATACACAAACGTAAATATTCGCAATATTTCCAGTCACGTATATGACACGTACATAAGCGCAAGGCATATTCCGTGTCGGATTACCTGACGCATAAAAATATAGCAAACACAGGTCGTGTGATTATAATTAATGTGCAGTCAAAATGTGACGTAATATCGTATGTGTAATTCTTTTGATATGACTCGAATTTTTTTTCTCTTCTCGAACTAGTAACATATCCATCCATTTCAACGAGCCAGTCACATGGCGATTTTCGCGGTCTTATCAGTAATATAATTTATCAGTTTTTGACAGTATCGCGCAATTCATCCGGCAAGTATCTTAGCGATGAGAAGAATGCTCCGAAATTAAATCGTTCGATACTCATATTTTTTACGCTACAGATATAGCAGACTGCAAATAAATGGTTGCAGTGGTTATCGCGTGCAAAAAAATCTGCACTTAGAATATGTTTCTCGAGTATCCAAAAGATTAAGTATTTCGTAAAGGAATGTATCGAATGAGATGAGTAGTTAATTGATGCAGCATCTCCGAGCACGATAGACCTAAAGACCGTTAGAACCAATCGAATGACATATTTACGTACTGAATAGGTTTTCCTAAGACATAGTAGCTGATTTTAAAGAGCGACCCGTTATAAATACGAATAAAACGAATCTGAAGTAACTAAACAGGAATTCTCGGTCGCCCCTTTCATGCTCGGCGGCTGGTTTATAAAACGATAAATCGTGACGCGATTAAATACACTGCGTTTTAATCGTGCTTCGATTTACCTGGTGGCCCGACATAACCGACCTTTCCCTACGCGTGTTACGCGCGTAATTTATATACGCCAAGGTATAATAATATATCGCGTATATGTATACTGAAAAACGTGATACATATGACTCTGTCGGTGTTGCAGGTTAGATACTTTAAATTGGTTATTTCTTGATTCCCGTATATGCAGGCACGCTTAGTGTCTTATGGTAGTATCGCAAACGACGATTATTTATTTAATGGAAAAATAATCAAATAAATGGTATAATTCATCAATCGTTTATTATCACACGCTGTGTATGAGAGGCTTTGAAATCTTTATTAAACTTTCCTGATATTTTAATCTTGATACTATTTTAACGAGTTTTCATTGACGTATTGGTTCTCAAGAGTCGATGAGAATTTATCGTCGTTGCGTATACAGCCGTAGTCAATTTTATGAGTAATTGAAAATTGTACCCGGGGACGCTTCGGTACGTACCAATCAATTGGTTGGTTAGCAGAGTATATGGAAATAATGGATTATTATTTTTTCTTATTCGTGAAAATACGACTTCATAAATTCGAGTGTTTGATAGGATTTCACTGTCGGTATGACGATATGACGAACGGGTGGTGTGTATTTATTATTTTGGACGTCTGTAAAAAAAATATTTGACAGTAAACACGTCATCGCTTTTACAACTATCTTGTAAGTGTGATAAATTGTGTTTGAACGTTTAAATAAATATATTGCACAGCAAAGTCATGGCGACATAGGAATGTAGATATATAAGTGTGTTAAAAAATATTTTATTCTTTACTCAGCGTTGCATTATTGTTTGTCTTTCTGTGCAGATATAGGAATAGGCATGTATCGTGTAATTATAACAAGTAAATACGTAATGTGTTAAGATAGAATCGACTGATAATCGCTTCACTCGTGTTTTACCTGTTGAAAAAATTTTTTTTCGCTAAAAAAAGTAATAATAATATTTTTCACTTAGCAGGTCGATAAAATAGAGATCGTATCCTTGTCACGATTCACATGACCGCGATAAAATTTAAACCCCGAGAAAAAAGTATCGCCCGTGCGATAATTCACATGAATAATATTTCTCGATATTCATCCCGACATTTTCTCAGGTGTACGAACCGGTTCACGGTGCGTTCGCGAAGGGGTAATAAAAAAAATAAATTGTATCACGTCTACAGAAATGTTCGTTCAAACCGTATCGAAATCCCACTCCAGCAACTTACCACGTCAACCCCCCGGTACCCATCAGCAACGCTAAATGTCAATCAAACAATGACAATGGTCTCTTGTCAAGTAACAAAATTGAAAAGTCAAGACGTTCATAACCCCAAAAAAGTAACGAAAGTAGTAAGCAACACTTAATTTACCAATTGTTCTATAATCCTCAAGTATCCAAAATTCCTAATCGGGATCATACACTGAATTCCAGTCGGTGATATCTTTTCCTGGTAACGTAGATTCGGCCGTGTAACAGCATCCTATAATCCTATTGGCCAAGAGCGACACACTCGCGCACTTATTGGACGCACCCTCGGCACGTGGTGCAAACAGCACGTTAAACGTTTCGCTGGCCAGGTACACTGAACGCGAAAACCAGGTAGAACCAAGTGGTACGCGAATGCCGGCAGCGTACGGGGATGAATAAAGATGAGAAACAGGTGCATAAAGGGAAAGAGAGTCACCGTAAACCGTCCCGGCCGCGAGCCGCAGCATAAATATAATAGGAAGGTAAGCCTCGTGATGGTCGGTCGGCATTGCCCGCCGAACCGTCACAATTTCACGGGGGTGGGGGGTGTTCGCGGTAACAGAGAGGCGAGAGGGGGAGGACCTGACGAAGAAGAGGGCGGTCACGGGGGAAATAGGGGGGAATGCCGTCAGAATGGTGGGAGGTGGAGTGGGAGTAATGGCAAGAATGGGTGAGAGGGTGGACTTGAGAAGAGAACGTTCTAGCAAGGAGGTAGCGTCTCGACGGCACTATACGGTGCAACACGGCGGCGTGAAACATGGGGAAACGTTGGAATGATCGATGGGATTCTGCGCCGTGGCAGGCGTGGGTGCTTCCCCTACTCATTCCATCATTGCTCACGTGGCGCTCCCTGCCACGCTAACCAGTAAACTAGCAAGCAACCCACTTGGTGCTATCCCCACTCTTACTCTTTGGATCGTATGGTGGGGTACGCGCACGTGGTGACTATGAGTTTCTACGGTTAGCTCTCAGATGGCGCTAGAAGCGCAGCCATCTATCGGAAACATCGTGAAACCTGTAAGCGCGAAGAAGAAAAGCGCGGTAGAACTACGCACGAAGGACGCAAGGACAGTTTACGGAATTGTTTCCTACGTATCGCTGCATCGTAGGGGTGAATATTTGCAAAGAGATGAACTTAGGTGAAGTATTCAACGGATGATCGTATAAGTACAATGGCATGCGTAAAGCATCGTTAACGTCTACCCTATCAGGTTAGTAACTTCCTTGACGAATGTTTATATGCAAGTTAGAGAATGGCAGCGCTCACGTTTGGCATGAGCTAATTGCCCCGTTGTTAGGCCGTTCACGAACGAACCTCGTGCATCGGCACTGCTGTGAACGTCGAAGTGCCGCGACGCGTAGAGAACACAGCGCGAAATTTAGTTAGGCGACACCTCGCGCCCATAAATTACGAATGCGCGGGGCATACGTGAAACGGAAACGTAGGCCACCCATGTCCACCTTCGTCACATAGTTATGGACAGTCGTCGTTGCGTCTCTGCGCGACAAAAATTCATTATCTTGTAGTGGCGCCCTCGACGACCAAACACTAGTTTACTCACTCTTACGACTCTATGGGGATTAACCCACATACCCAATTTCCTAGAAAATTTCTCGATTCCATTGTCTATGGGATTTCCACAATTACGCCATGAGATAAACCTCTTTCGGACTTTTGATTGTGTTTTCTCAAGTGTTCCACGATATATAATGACTATGACTGCTATTCCCAGAATCGATTTCCCCTTGCAGAATTTACTGCCGGGTACTTCGTGGGACATTGGTGAGCTGCGCAGGAGTCTCAGCATATAGGTATCATATACGAATACTCTACGCTAGATACAGCTTACATCACGTAAGCCGCTCGTCTGTGAATTCTTGAAGGGGCAAATTTACTGCAGGGTGGTAATGCACGTGGTTGGCTAATAGTGAAAGTCCTTTGGTCCACCGTGTATACGTGTATCCGGACAGGACACAATGGATTGCGATAACATTACGCTCGATTAGTATCTTTCTCCATAAATTTCTACAAGAACCTGAGGCTTTTTACTGCCTAATATTGGCCGTGACCGCTTGACGTGCGGGCACATCAATCATATCTTATTGCTAGACAATGGTAAGAAACACAGTGGATTTATTTGCATGATAATAATAATGAATTATTATCGATGAACAGGGGTGCGGCATAACAAAAGGTATTTTGTAAGCTGAGCCACCAAGTAACGTTACACAAGTACATTCGTTGCATATGAGTGGAAATAGAAAGGACACAGTACACTAAATTCATATTAAGAAATCCCATACGGGAATACAAAATACGACACGCTGAGAATTTCTGTATTGTCTAATATAACATAAAATAACTTTATTCCTAGGTGAAACGACGTATTTGGACTTGGTATTTACCGTATTTACGCAGTGTAGGTACGAAGCAAATTGTCCGTACAATGTTGAGTTATTAAATCCCCTTAAGGTGGTACGCACGCAGCATTAAAAAAGACGACTAACATACCAGAGGCTAATTGTTTTATAATTACTCTCACTTGAGCTCGCAACTCTCGGCGTTGAGTCGCCCCCGTTGGTATGGCAGCATTGTACATTATGGCCGGAAAGTAGTGCGAAGCACGGCAAAGCAATTGATCAATATAGCGCGAACGCCCCTCTACCATCACCGCCATCACGAGCAGCACCCACTGGCAGCAGCACTGCCTAGTATACTAGTACAGGAGCAGTGCGGTATAGTGTGGTAGATATATATAGTATTACCAATACAAAGCCATGAGAAAGCACCCCCATAACAAGTTTGTTACTCATCTTTTTCGTTCAATAACTCTCCATCCAAGATGGCCACCGCGGTCGTCCCTCATTGGCTCTGGGAGGGCTGGTCGCAGGGTGGATAGGAGTATGGGACTTCCAGGGGGTTCGAGAAGAGCTGCTGCTGCTGCTGCCGCCGACGAAGGTGGTGGTGGCGCAAGGCGGGTTGGAAGCAGTGACGCCATCTATCTTCCGTTGCCTTGGCTCGGCGTAACATAAGGCAAGATAAATTGCGGGATCTCCCGGGTTCTTGAACCTTTCTGGCAAATTGCATAAGAATATCCACCCCCGGCTCACACACCCGCCGAGCGTCCATTCCCGCTACCTCGCGGGCTCCAATGGAATTGGAATTAACTCGAATAAATCACCCCTGGGACTCTTTCTCTCTCTCGTTCTCTCTCTCTCCCTCTCTCTCTCTCTCTCTCTCTCTCTCTCTCTCTCTCTCTCTCTCTCTGCGCGGCTATGCGCCACCCTCGCCCACCAACCGAGAGAGAGTTAAAATTCGCTCTGTTACAATAACCCCGTGTATTCTGCGAGATTAGCTTGAGGATAAAAGTGTAATTGGACGCGATTCTAATAACGCTACTTTACCATGGGAGTAAACACGAGACAAGCTTCTGCTTTACTTTTGTGTTCCTGGAGATGCTGTGCACTCGCGCACCAATAGAGACTGTTTTGTCGTGGGACTCGAGTTCAGGGATGAGAAATAGAAATAAAATATTTAAAAGTCATAATTGGGAAAATAGACGGTTCTATGCAGAGGACAATAAATTTAATCTAAGTGCACTCTGACATATACAGTTTTTTATGCATTCATATTCTCCATTGGGTTATTACATTGATCATAGTAATTAAGATAATGATACATACATGATTAAAATAATGGAGCCTTGTCAAAGTGCTATATAATATTTTCAATAACACTGATCAGATTCATCGTATTTTTTTACAGGCAATTATTAATTTATTTAATACAGCAAAGCTGATTTCTCTTTATTAAACTCCTCATGGTATCGTAGTGAAGCTACGTGACACGTGGAAATAGCAGCGTCGACGAGCAAATGGAAGATAAAACGATCGAAGGGTTAACTGTTGGCCATTTCCAGAGCCATAAAGCAGTGCCGGCATCTGGCGGTATTCGCGGGAACAATCGAGCCAAGACACAAAAGACAGAGCGATGCGTGTGCGCGCGCCACACGACCCATTGATCGGAAGAACTTATAGCTTGTAAAATTGCCGGAAGAGGAAGAGCCTCCACTGGAAGTCATTGGCCACTATTTTACTGCAGGGCTCTCGACGCGTTAGATTTATGCATGAGGTGTAGTACCGAGGTGAAGGTGAAACCTCCATAAAACCGGCCGGTTGTATTGTCGTATGAAAAAACACGGGTCTAGTACAGATTCTCAACAGTGCACATAATTCAAAGGATAAATATGCCTGGGAGGGCCAAGGCTGCCTCTAAAACCTCGGTCAAGGTCAATACAAGTACACATACAAAAAATAATATCACCCAAAGCAAATTGAAACAAACCAGCGGAAGTCGTTAAGAACCAAAAAGAGCTCATGACTTTTTAGGCCATTAAAACTAAAAACTCCGTGTCTACATTCAAAACGAGCTGCCCTTGTACAAAGTGACATCTTTCATTCCTAATTAACCAACGAGTTAATCAGTCAGTTATCAAGTGCAACGATCTCGCAGCAATGAACCCTCTTAACCCAGTTAGCGCGACTAGTACACGAGGAAGGGAAGGTTTCCGTATTGTGCGAGGTTAGTAAATCCGAAACCGAGCTTTACGATTTGTTTACCCTGCAGTGGGTTATGGAGGCCGGTTATATAGCCTTAGGTATGCCGAGCCATGTGATCATGGCCATAAACGCGCCTGTTATGCGCTCGTAAACCGAACCCCACTCGACGCCACGGTCTCGACCTCGTAAAACTCTTGTTTTACGATTACTGCCTATCTTCGACGGTGCTGCCACCGTTTGGCGCTGGCTAACCCTCTCTTTCTCTTTCTCTTTCTCTTTCTCTTTCTCTCTCTCCGATCTCAAGAGACCTGCATACATATAAACGGCACGCATTCACTCACGCATACACCAACGATATCCAATTCCGGGTAAACGATCCCGCCAAACGTCCCGTTTACTCCTACAGCCTGTGCACCACCACCCTCGGTACATCCAAGCTATACAGTCCCTGACGTAGGTAGAGGCTAGGTTCTGTGCCGTGTGTTTCTCTACGCTAGCCGCTACGCAGTGACGTCACGAGCGTTGGTACATCTGACGTCAGTACGACAGCAGGCCGAGTCGTGACGTAACCCTAGAAGAGCCAGCCATGCTGGTATAGAGGAAGGAAGAAAAGGGAGCCAGCCATTATAGAAGGGGCGCGACTAGGCTGAATCCTCCCTACCGACCGGCCCACCGGGGGGAACAGCTGTCAGCTGCGTCGACTGCGGACGCCCCCCTCCCCTGCCACCCGGGCCGCTCCTCTTGGCCTCACAGTCCCTCAAACCCCAGGAAA
Organism: Calameuta pallipes; assembly: GCA_030142375.1. Classification (NCBI taxonomy): domain Eukaryota; kingdom Metazoa; phylum Arthropoda; class Insecta; order Hymenoptera; family Cephidae; genus Calameuta; species Calameuta pallipes. The sequence continues at coordinate 1,444,830 of JARQSW010000697.1, read as the reverse complement.
CCTTCCCGAACACACGTAGACCCCTCTAGTCACCGAGTCAGGCCAGAGCCGACGCCGACGCCGACGCCGACGCTACTTCCTCTCGCTCTCTTTACCACTATCGTCTCACGTCTCTCTTTACTCCACGGCGAAACTCTCGTTGCCGTCGTGGCAGCCACCCACCCCAATGTTAAAATATTCCGGCGGGAGAGCGCGGCACGGGAATAGCCTCGGAGAGTTATGGCTGCCTCCGAGACTCAAATAACTCTCTAATCCGCGGGCGCGTGTACGCTCTACGATCCGTGATCCACGCACTTCGCTTGGCACACACTCTGTATGCATGTTCCGAGGATCGTGGAATGGAAAGGCCACTCAATTTCTTCGTCGGGTATACGCCCAAATTTCGTGTGGCCTCGCCTTTCACGGTTTTCTGTTCTAATTAATGTGCGAGCGCATAGTGTAGCCACGAAGCCGTATATGGTGTTTTAATGAAATTGAAATCTATTATCTGTGCCTTCGTACAATGGAGATTAACAGACGCGAAAGGTGGATGCTTGAAATTTACGTTAGTTTATTGTTTTTGAAATATGTAGATCAGAACCTTACATTTAAATTCATAGTAATCCTGATGAAATATATGTAACGTCTAATCGATTGTGTATTGGCAATTTTTTTACATGTATACAAATTACACGACTTTGTTATTTTTTGGGTGAATTTATACTTGTCGGAGTAGTATGACCTTTGTATGCATCTATCAATGCGTTAGGTAATGCACTGTTAGATTTGCACGTGCCGTGTAAGTAATTGCTTCGGTGAATGCATTGTGTGTGGGTTTATGTAGGTAAGATAGATGAGCCTCGAAGTCATTACGATATCTTTACAGCAAGTGTTACAACACTGTTAAAAACTCCCTAGAACAAGAAATCCTTAATTCCCTAGTGCGGTCGATACACCATACACCCACGCACCACCATACAGCATATATCCTTGACTCTGTCGTTTTTACATTAGAAATAAGCCTTAACCTCGGACAGTCGGCTCTCGCAATCTCAAGGTTTTAAACGCTGAATGAATATCCGACCGTTAGGTGTTTTTACCACCTATACAGAATTTAAACCGTATTATCCGAAAACAGGTAAAACTGCAACCTGTGAGTGTGCCAAGAAAGAAAGGAAAAAAAGGTGAATAAAAAGAACGATTTCTGCCAAAGGACAAGGTCGAATTAGGGATTGGTCGATGAGATAAGGTGGAGGAAGGTCCTTTCAGAACCTAGTATTCTTGCATGGGTTTTCAACACGAAGGTCAATGGTTAAGAAATCATAGGCAAGAGACCGCAACCGGTCAACCGTTAAGCCATAAATCGACGCTTGGCGTTTTTCGGCTGTAAGAAAAAGAAAAGGGAAAAAAGTGAACCGAAGAGGGAAAAAAAGGAAAGAAAAAAACAGTCGAGGTAAAAGTCCAGGCAGTCCGGCTTGTTATAAGCGCTCGGGAGGGACGAGAAGGCACGAAGAAGGGAACGCTCCTGGAATAGCGACCGCGAGGGCTACCAAGGAGCAAAGAAGTCCATGGAGGAGGGTAAGGTGTGCAGGAGGTGCAGAAGGAGGAAGAGCGAGAGGAGAATAAGAGTCAAGATGTAGGAGTATGAGGGAAGAGAAGTAGGAGCTCCGGGTGGAACAATGCGCGTCGCGGCGAAGAATGCGGTCCGTCGGGCTCGCCGAAGGAACCTTACGGCCTGGCGGACCTGGGGCCCCCGTCGATACTCTCAAGACGCGATACACACGCTTCTCACAGCGACAAATGCACCCGAAAATTTACTGTTTCGCCGATCGTTACGTCATTTAGAGTCATTCAAGTCAAGTAGGCGGTGTAAGTCTTTTGGTGACGGACATCACTGATAGCCCAGATTATCCACTGCGATCAACTCCTGATGACCTGTCTTGGACGAGGTTCAAACATGGCGTCTTACAGGACAACCTTAAAATTCTATTGAGATTTTTGAACCTTTGGAAATTTGAGCCTTTTTGATACATGGGTACGGAAACTAGGATGCTGGGCGTTAAAAACTACTTTAGTGTGTGGTAACAGCAGCCATCTCATCTTTGAAAAATTTTAGGGAATCATTGGACGTTGACTTTGTACTAGGAGTGGATTGGATTATTTGGGCTGAGGCCAGGAAAATGGTCTGAATGATGGTGGATTAATCAAGGTGTGGGAAAGTAACGAGTTTCGAGATTTAATCGCGATGCTTCTTGACTTATGCATAGTTAATAATAAAATAATATTATCTAGTCATTCACGAGGAGATAGCTCGAGTAATGAATGGCCCCATTGTATTAGCTGTGTCCGACAAGGAGGAAGTAACGTCTTTAGTTGAGAACACTCGCATATGCTACCTACCATATAGAGTAGTAAATTATCGTATTTCCATGTCTCCACGTGGTATAAAACGTATCAGCAGAGTTTCCCAAGTATCCCCGGATATATCCAAACCCACGTGACAGCTGAAACGATGACGTTACAGTACAGCTACAATTTATGCGGCAATTATTATTAGCTATTAGGATTTTAATATGAAATATCTGTTCAAGATAATTGCGCAAAAAATGACTATATGGGGTTTCGGACTAGCGACGAATCATATATACATACGTGTTATTTCAATTTTTTGATAAAAACTTTTTAATTCGCTCCAAGCAATTTCTCAATGATTTTACCAGCGATTAACGAATTTTCACGGATATATGGACTGTCGATGTTATAAAGGAAGTAACCGGATGAAGATATCCTCCATGGCGCATCGTCGATACTCGATAGTCGTCGTTATTGATATAATTGCCAGATACTCGGTGATTTATCGTCGGCTTCTTACGTATCATTTATTGCGCAAGTATTGCTTGTGTATGAGCGTGTATAAGTGAGCCCGGATGGTAACACAGACAGCCCCTTTAAGTAGTACAGAGAATTGCCGCGGCAGCGCTAATGTCACCCCCGCACAGAGATAAGAAGCTCAGGCGCCCAACCCCTGCCAGTTGTCCGCTTGAGTTATGGGGGCGATTTTTATTATTCGCGTTTCTCCTCAGCCTCCCCCAGACCACTTTTTCCTATCTGCGATGGCTCATAGGCGCCGACCATTGGGGGATGAAAACTTTTCTGGGCGGGAAGAATCAAGGTTGTTTTTCAGCGAATCACAAGCCAGAACGAAAGTCTCGAGTATTATTGATATCAATAAGAAAAATTGATTAACTATAATAAATTCTGTATTATTTGCTATATTTTCGCACTACATTAATTAATTATATCAGTATAAAATCGAATGATTAAAATCCCGTCAGGTATTCATAATAAATTAATCCAATGATACAGTCCTTGGACTTCGGATAACTTTTTTACTCCAATTTTCTTGAAAAATTTATAAATGCATTAAGGGAGACAATTTCGAAAGAGGACGCCCTTGCTACTTCCGTTTCTCTTGACACGCTATCTCCTTGTATTTTCCCGTTTCATCTCTTCCCCCGTTCCAGTTTCTATGGCGCCCTACTTAAGCGACTCCCTATCCCCTTTTCATAAGGTAGCTAATAACCCAGTCTTTTGAAAGTCTCGACTAAATTTTCATAAATTCACCCAGGCTCTCTTCTATCTTATACGTGAGTTCACTAACCCCATCGGTGAACGAGAAAAAAAAGTATTGCCAGACTGTGAACATACTAGACGATTATTTACAGTACGTATATAAGTGGCACAATCATACGGTTACCAATTTGAAAAAGTCATCCAAGACCTTAGTTGATCTCGTTCAAGTAAAAACAAAAGTTTTCTCTGCTGATCAGTAAAAAAAAGTTTTCATCTACTCGAAGAACTGTAACAGCTGAAGTCAATTGACCAGCTAATCATAATTGCGATCCGAGCGACAGATCAGCAACAGACAAACAGATGAACGAACGGAGGGTCAATAAAGCTTCCGGACTTCGTATACGGTAAACTCCGAGGATGGGCTTCAGGGGGGTGTAGCAGTGAAGAGGGATAGGAGGATAGAATGGAAGGGGCACTGGAGCAGACAGCCGGTTGCCAAGCAACCCTGCCCATACTGGGGGGGTTACATTAATTAATCGAAAAAAGAAGAATAAAGGACGAGGAAAACAATATAAAAAATACAGGCTCAATTTGACAAGGAGGTAAGGATATAATTAAGAAAACTTCATAAATCAAGGAAAGAATTATTCGAATTACACACATAAAAAAAAAAGAATACTAAAAATCAAAACTCACCTCTTACCAAAAACTATCTCACTGATACTACACAGCTTAAAATCGTTTCCACGTCTTGTCTTTTATTTTTCCCAAAATACCTATATGTATACATATATACACACCTACCCCTAAAAAAAGTCTGACAATCCAAAAAAAAAACTCTTCCACCTGGATATTCTCTCATTCAGAAAGGGATGAATCAAAATGAAGGGGTAGACGTTAATCGCCAATGGGCTAAAAGACTGGTGGCTGCTGTAAACAACCCTAGTGTAATGTACTCGAATCCACCCTCTCTTTACATCCACGTAATTTTCTATATCTATGGTCAACCGTACATACATGTACTGTATCAGTATGTACTCCTATAGCCCATATACTATACGTGCATGGCTAACTGTGTTGGATGTTCCTGTCGACTGCACCGACGCGCAAGGGTTGCCAATGTGGGAAACCCGCACGAGTGTACAGAGCGAAGAGAGGGTCGCGGAGAGGGTTGTAGAGGGTGGAGGAGAGTTATGACGGCGCACAATTAGCAGTTCGTGTGAGAGAGATCGATCGCCCTGGAGAACATACATCAACGATGTAATGCAGCACACATATCGTTCCATAATACACTGGGCTATTTTCAACGATTCCCTCATCGGTACGAATCGCTGAATTCTACTTGGTACCGATTTCCGTTCAATGATATACATATAAGTGGAATCGGACGTAACGATCATAAAGGATGATTATATCATTGAAGTGATTAAGCTACCCACTGAGTTTGTCTAATCAACATGGAAAGCTCGGAACCGTTGATAATGTTATTCAAAAATAAAAAATTTAGGTCGTACAGGTACGAAATAATCTTACATCTTAACGGTACAGTGCTTGTGCCATAGTGTATACACGTACAGAGACATAAAAGGAGTTTACGTAGCAACGATAGAATAGAAAAGAATAAAAATTATATATTACAGTAAGTCATGCTATGAATTAGAAAAAAAAAAATTATTTTGATTCGAATATACACAAAAATATTTACCTGTTAACGCGCCATGTTGATTCCTTAAATATTTCCATGATGACGCATTATTGCACAGTCGGTGAAACACAGAAAAGGAGACACGAGTGGATCAACAGCAAAGGACAAGAAAAGCAACGAAAAGCAAGATAATTAAGACAGATAACACAGGATAGCCTCTAACGCGGTATAAGCACTGTATTATATTTTTACGTGACAATATTATGTAGCCAGAATGAGCCAGTAGGTTATTTTCGTGTAAGGAAGTAAAGCGGCGAGTCCCGGTATCCGTTAAGGGCGCGTGCCACCGCGGCACTGAGTTACGAGGCGTTTATGAGCCATAAGCGATTCCACGGAGTAGATAGAGTTACTTAAGGAGTTATTTTACTACTTTTGAGGCTAACTTTCCTTGTAGCGCCTCGTCGGACAGATCAGAAGGACCGCCTGCGACTGTCTGATTTACAATGGTGGACCGAGGACCTCTGGAGTCCTGGACCTGTCTGCTCCAGCAGGCTAACTTGCGATGGGGTTCCATGAGGGTCTGAAAGGGGGACGGACTAGAACGAGGATTAGCGCATCCATGGGGTGGGGCTTATACGATGCAATCCAGGACCCTCTTAGGCCTGCATTCTCCTGCATGGTGCCCCGTAATCGAAGCACAATGGTCTGGGGACTCGTCCTCCGATAGGCGAGGGTAGTACAATATGCGCTTTATTAATACGCCTTTAGATCGGAGGAGTCAGAATTTTTTTTTGGGCGCAGGGATGAATTACGCGTTTGGGACTCGTTAAAAAATGCGCGACCATAATTTTTGCATTTTTTCTCCTCTATTATAATATAACGAGCGACACTCGTAGGGTTATTTTTATACTGTAAAATTGTACGGGGAAGCTTTGCTTTTTTTATCTTTAACATAATTTCGCTTAGGATTACGTAAAGCTTTTATGGGAAATTGTGGATAACTGGTTTTGGTAATGAGGGTCGTGATTGTCATTCTGAAATATCCCTAGTTATTCCCTAGGATGTTTCCTTCTGCACTATATCTGTTACGAAGCGCGAGGGACGTGAGTTATGGTTACAAACGGGGCAAGGTTGTCAACGTGGCAGCTCATATTTTCCACCATTTTTAATTTCCTCCTTATTCGTGACCCGCATACCAAAGAAACTCGAAACGTTGAGTCAGACACGTGGGGTGGAGCCTGGCCAAAGGGGCTCTTACTTTCAGCAGCATCACCCTCCTCCAGAAAGGTTAGGGTTGCATGGTGGCTGGGCTGGCTAAGGTTCATAGAAGTAATACAATGGGCCCCGGGGTGCATCCCAATAAGCAAAGGTATGCGAACAGAGTATGGAATAATTTTTTTTCTCTTCGCTCTATGGGGTAGCTTTTCACGGGCTGGTGAATTCCTTTGGTAAAATTAATAGTATTTATATATTAATGGCTCGCGAATGACAAATGTCGCTCTTCTGTATCAGCGGACACTACAGAACATATGCAATGGCAACCCTTGTGTCTCGTATCAAGAAAAGGGCTCGTGGGGGCACGATCCAATTTTAAGTTCCCATCAGTAAAAAAAAACTCATGCAACACAATTTTTCTGCCATCTACAATTCCAATCGAATGAAAGTACAAAATGTATTGAGAATTTATGCATTTTTCAAAATCCCTATTGAAAGTCAAATATGAACGGTGGGCTGGAACTATAATAATAACATTACTAATATGAACAAATCGTCTGTTAACATTGTTCAGGATTTATATGTCGTTAAAAAAAAAAATGTATTGTCACTGCGTAAAATATTCCATAAGATAAGAATATATATAAAAGAAGGATAAAAAGGCAGTCCACGTTCTCTGGCTACTTTTCCTTATAGCTCATGTGCCATTAGCCCGGCGCGCAATCTTATTCAGCCTAATCATTATTCCGGCGTGATAGATCACGATAAGATCCGAGCGACCGGTTTGCTTTGGTCGAGCGCACGCGAATTAAGTAATCATGCACGGAGAAGCTAATGCGCCATTTATCATTCGTTGTCAGTATGCACTTTTAACGGTGATCACGTCGCATCGCACGTATGCATAAAATTCGTACATACAGCAAGAGACATGCGACACACTGGCCCACCACAACGAATTGCAAAGTGCAACATCGGATACTAGAAATCGAGAAATCTAACGCTAACACCTCGAAAGTTCAGCCAAGAAAACTTTCGTCGATAGGAGCGAATAGGAAATCATTGAAAATCATGAAAAAACCTATAAAAGTTGCGTGACACTTTCATGCATGTATAACTAACCTACTTGACACATATACTCGTGTCGATACAGAATAAAAAAACATACTACGAGGTCTGACGGGTAACTATGTAAAACTACTAGTATATAGGTATACTAACCAGGTTCAAAAGATAGTATCAATCCGCGAATACGCAGACGGAATGATGGATGAGGGCGGGTCAAAGAGCAAAATCGAGTGCAGCATATTGTGCGCATGTAAAAATGTCTATATCGGAATCTAGACTGGTCTAGTAATCCCGTACACTTTGCCGTCTTTTGTCCGTATCAAAAATTGGCGGGTATTTTGAATTTTTCTTTAACATATTCAGGACACGTACCAACGGGGTCTGTTCGCTATTCAATGGGTACCAGACAAAAGAACATATTCAACAGGAATCACAATTTGGTCGGGAACGAGTTTACTTGATTGACTCTATTACAATTACACTATTCGAAACGGGCCACGAAGCACTGTACAGTTCAGGGTGTAATGTTGTTGGCTAACGAGGAGAAACCAGTATATTAACTACTCCACGTAGCGAGCCCAGGCGAGCTGTCACCCCGGTAGCTGGCAGGGGGTTGATACCCTAGCTAGTACGGGGCAATATGGCGGCAGTGTATTACGTAACAGTATACTCGCCCTCATCCAGGGTTACTGGCTGGGTGTCCACGTGTACACTGCTAACCAGCCAGGGTGGGGGGAGGGGGTTGCTGTCGCGAGAGGAGACCATGATGAACGGCATCAACCCCTACTTGCCAGCCATTGCGATACGAGATTCATAACTGTCATCGCTTCTAGCCCGAATCTCGTGCATCACTGCTATACACTTTACATTTAGCACTTAGCTTAGATCCAAGGCCGATGAAGATAAGGGTTGTATATTTTAGTAAGGTGGTAAAAGTGCGAGCTGGTTAGATTTTGAGAGTGCGATATGAGGGATCTGTTTTTTACCCGTCGAAGGGTGTGGTCTTGGTGGGATATTTTTTTTGGGTAAGGAAAAATTATAAGGGTTGACCGAGTGGTGGATTGGAGGGTAGTGGAATCTGTCGTTTGGCAGGAAGTAGCGATAAAACAATGGCGTGACCGCGAGGCCGCAACCACTATGCGGGAAGTGAAACGAGCCGAGTGGCGTGGCTTTTAATGGAGTAAGGGAAACAGCGTTAAGTTAAGAGGAAAAGGGGGTGTGAGAATTACAGGAGAATAGCCACCACGGGTGGCGAGGAGAATGGGGTGGTAGGTAGGTACTAAGAGGCAGTTGAGGGTCGGAGGACACGATTCATAATCCAGCAATTATCCGCCTAACTCTTTCACTCTGGTTCCTGCCCTTCTTTGAAAAACAAGCCCCTGACGATCGTACTTTACAGTAACGACGATATGGCTTCTTAGTACTATGGTAAAAATAAATATTAATTTTTTTCATTTTTCAATTAATCCTTCGTACGTTAACGAAGATTCACGGGAGGATCTTTGAATACGAATTTCTCCCTGCTGCATTCCTTAATTACTTGCCGCGGCTCCTCGCTTTTCAAGGGTGTGGAACATCGCAGCCTCCTGAGTATTGACGGTTCGGTAGGAAGTGGTTGATATAGGAGTGCAATTTATCGAATGATAAATTTTGCGCAGATAGGATCGCGGCTGGATTAAACGACAATTCTCGAGCTTTCGCAACTACCCCCTACCATTTCACCCTTTCTTCGTTCGTGCTTGGTCTTCCTCTTGCGAAATTAAATATAGGGGTCGAATTGCAGTTGTGTCTGCTGGAAAGATATAGGCTACTTTTCTTCCTCTACCATTCGCTCCCTCTTGAAGTTTCACCCTCTTCTTCTTCGTCCACCGTCTCTCCCCCTTCAGCCACTCCTCTTCCTCAGCAGTAACAGCAATGCTACCACTAGTAGGTATTGCCACACCAGCCTGCCCACTATTCTACCCTTATCTACCGCCGCAGACTTTCCCGTTCCTGGTCTCACCAAACACCGACATTACCCCCTTGTATCTAGAAGCCACTCAGGCTGCCAACCTACCCCTCTTCCCATTCCAACTATTCTGCCTCCGGTGGTGTAGCAAGCGAACCGCTATCTCGACCACGGTTTCAGTCTTTGCCCAAGGATCCCTATTGGACCTTTACACTTTGAATATGGTCAAGAGTAATTAACCCACGTTTCTATGATTCACGTTATTCTGACTGGCTGCCCTTAGACCTTAAGCCTAGGGACCCGGAAGTGATCTATAAGCATTCCAAGATACGATTACGACACAGTTATTTCTACAGTATCCATGACTTGTAATAATAATAATTTTTCATTCAGCGATACTAATGATTAAGGGACTGATTAACGGATGATTATCAAAGAATATAGTAATACCACGATGTCTAGTAATCCTTGTATATCTATAGATTAATGAAGTTCCGCATAACTTTCTCTAGGAACTGATATTGATTAGTGTTAATGGGGTGGCTGGTAGTTAGCCTCTTCGGAGGACATGCTGGTTAATAAAGGGGAATAGGTTACCGTGATACTGTGGGTCCTCTAGAAATAACCTGTTAGAGGGGGGCTGGTCCGAGTGGTATAGATAAAAACAGGTTGGTCCAGTCCGTAATTAGTGCGTTAAATAGAAATGCTATTCGTTAGATACTTACAAAGGACATCACATGTGACAGCTGATACGAGTTTCAAAAGAATTTGAAAAGGGTGTTAAAAAATACTAAATTTCACCCTTTGATTCTTTTACGATACACAATATAAAAAAAAAATTGGATGCAACCTGTTAATTTTGTGACCGTCAAATTGCCAACAGACAGACTCAGACAGACTTAAAAAAATTTAGTCCAACCCCCCTTATATTTTTCTTTTATCCATAACTCAAAATATTACTGGCCGTTATGGATGCAAATGCTAGTTGCCAGTTGAGTCCCTCCAACTACCCTCAGCCCTTGTTTCACGATTTAATTGCACCCGTGCCTTGGGAGCTGCGAACGATTGCAAAAAAATGGGGGATGCAGTTAACGAGCATCTCTCACATCGAACCAATAAAAGGTCCCCTAGTTTTGATCGTCCCACCCACAATTCACAAGCGTTTTCGAAGGGCACCACTCATTGCACTACAAGTCCCCAAAGGCCATAGAGACTTCAAGGATCTGACTGCCATGTTGGCAATGGTAACGAATCCCCGAATACGAGAGTGAAAGGTGGATGGAAACTTAATTACGTTAATTTGTATTCCAAATCTAGTCCTTCGACTTAGAACAGAGCGATCTATCTCCACAGCGAATCGAATGTCTTCCTGTAATCCCAGAGTTCCCCGAAGACGTAGCACAAGCAAATAAGGGTTTTCAAAAAATTCCCGCCACTTGTACCAAACGAGCGAACAAGGGAAAAAACCCGTTGTCTAGGTATTTAAAAAGAACCACCCTCTGATTGGCTATAAATAAAAGAAAACAGAGTATCTAGATTTTCCAAAGGAATCAATTACTCACTGCCAAGTCAAATCGAAAATTTAGTCTCCTCAAGAGAGGCAGGGGTTGTTGTAGTCAATCCAGTGGGAGGGTAGTAGCAAAGATACTCCTCGCTTTCCGGTAGGGCTAATTCCGTCCGTTTCGCACCCTCGCGCGATGCGGAGCCTGTAGTATTCCCTGGTAGACACAGCCCTTGCTTGCACAGCCCCTATCAAGGGGTTGGGTGGACGAGCGTGCGGGTGAGCGTAGTAGAGAGTAGAACAGCAGCAACGTGCTGCCCGCACCAGGCGCCCCTTCGCATATTTCACCGAGAATTTACGAGCCTCGATACGACAGGGAAATTGCAAGAATGGCGGAGTAATCTATCTCTCCTTGCCTCCGCGGGCTCTCTTCTTTTCCGTGGTCCCTCTCTCGGACTGGAACACGTATATATATATATACATATATATATATGTGTGCTATATATACGTGAGACCATCACACACGAGTGCAAAAGCGCCATAGAAGAAAACTCCTCTATCTCCCTTATAGATAAAAGGGATTTGTCCTTTAGGGGTTGGGGGTGACGTGGGCAGCCTAATTGTGTTCAGCAGATAACCGGCGATCTATTACGTTACTATGGTAGCTGTGCGATCGAGAACTTCGAGTCCTGATCTCTTCCTATTCCCATGAAACGGCATCGTAGGCATTTAGGTTATGGTATTAGCGACCTTTTTCCATTTCCAAAAGAAGTTCATGGACAGGCAGGTACCTACCATCATGCGACTGACTATAGTCTCTTTGACTGTTTCAAATTGAGAAAAATGTATGTCCTATATTGAATGCACCGATCATCTGGCTAGGTATAGATGGAGCAAATCGATGCCACCTTAAACGACTATCATTAGCTTTATTCGATGTATTAGAGTGCCAAGAGGCGAACACCGCACCCGTACCTAGAACAAGACACACTCTAACTCGAGTGACATAGTACTAACTCATGGTCATTCATCAGAGCCTCTAGGGTGTGCGCCAACGAACCAGCCAGCCAGCCAGCTATCAAGCTGGGTAAACTGGTTAGTAATGACTCTCAACGAAAAAATACCAAAATTTGGCCCTGAACTACGTACCCAAAAGTAGGTAGCTATTAACATTCATATCATACACTGTAATAAATTTGGACCCCTACCTTGAGCAGATACCACTGTCACAAGGGCTTAAGATAGATCCTTGATTTAGAATGAAGATCAAATATTATAATAAATAAAAGATCCCTAGATCGATCACTTTTCTCTGAACCATAGAAAAACTGCCTTCCATTAGCCTATACCTATATTTCGTAGTTGGCTTCCCCTTCGCTCCCAAGTGTCTGTATAATAATGACGGCGAATTTTTTTGACTATCAAAATAGGGGAAGTCGAGTGTTAGGGTTCATGCCTCACGCCTCTCTTTCTTCGTGCCTTTCTTGTTGGCGTGAAATCCTTCGTGAAAGATAATGTACATTATTCTTGGCACTATACGTTCGCCATACTGTATAGCTTGGCGTGGAGTCTAGAGTGGCATAGGTAACTGTACTTGGTATACATAGGTAATACATAGAAGGGAACCCCCTGTGCCATGGATACCTATATCTACATACCATACCGTACCGCGGCCGCCGGTCGGTTTAATTTAACACAGCAGCTGTAATCCCATCCATTACGCCCGCAGTAATATACGATCGCTCGAGATTCATACTCCGTTTTTTCACTAATTAACAGACGGGACAAATCGCTCCAGTGAACCCCACGTGTCCCGACAACCCCTTCGTTATATTCTATTCGTAAAAGTTGTTCGTAACCCTTTCCCAATACGATTTTCGTTATCCAAAAGGAACACTTTTAAATTTCCTGCCTCTGACGTATCGTTAAAAAATTACGCGATGTACGTATATAGGTATATAATTCAATGGCTTTACAGTCCTCTAATTGCGATTTCCGGGCACGTATATAATAACACTGAGGTTAAGTAAGGAAAGCACTGATAAACAACCGCAATCATTACTTGTTGATCTCATCAGTATTCCGTCTATATATGGATATAACGATACTGTACGTATATAGTTAAAGCGAGACATACTGTAACGCGCGACAAGCCGCGTGTTACTTTTAATGGGGTGCAAGAAATAATGACATCGATCGATTCGTTAGCGGTGCAAGGTGCCGCAATCGGTGTTTAAGAAGACTTCATGCTCGAAGAAGAGATCAGGGAGGGATGCTGGAGTGGTGGATGTTTTGGTGACTGGAGAACACGTGGCCCGCACAAGTACAGAGGGCGAGTAGTTACTTTTGGTGAATTCCTGGCATGAACTGTATATAGTATTAGGTATAGTATAACTACTATATACGTATATAGGTATAGCGTGTGAAAGTAAACGAATAGTAAAGAAGGTAGTATAGAGGATGGAAACAAGAGCTGAAAGAAGTGGAAGTAGTGGCTAGGTATATATGATGTACATAGGAGGTAAAAGAAGATAAAGAGAAAGAAGAAAAGGAAGGAGACGAAGAATAAATACGATGAGAAAGAGAAGAAGAAGGTAGCGTAGAATGGGGGGAGGTGGAGCTGGCAGTTCCCGGTATAACGCGAGCCGCTCGGATGTCGCGGCTGCGCAGTCGTCGACACGGCAACGGATTTAATTGGATGGACACCATCACACGGTGCTTAATTAACTAATTAATTTCACGCGGGATACGAACACGAGAAGATCCGGCCGACCTTCCACTACCAGTTTCGACTCTGAAACTACCCTTATAACTTGGCAATGTACCTCAACAACCCAGGCGCTTTAAATGCCGTACACATTCCGAATTACGAGGACACTGTTGCTTCCTTGCCGGACAGCAAGTTTGTAATCTAGTCTGCTTTTACCTAAAACTGAAAAAAAATCCTGTCAAGGCATTTTTTAAAGAAAAAATATATATTCAAAAAGGACCTTACAGGATGTTGAGTTTGTGCTAAATTGCATTTTCCAAAGTACACGGGCAAGACTGTAAAAAAAACAGACTGCTGTGTCAGCGTTCTCAAAATCCAAGATGGCGGTCGAATCTTTTTATTTCTAAGTAAAGCCTCCAGAGCCATCAAGCATGGGCCAATGTAAGCACAGCATAGGTGGTACCGACCCGAATAGTGAGTCAGTACCCTGGCATTGGTAGGCAGAAGCAAGGGACAAAAAAATGGGTAAAAATGAAAAAAAAGAAGCCACGTAAAACCGTGATGTAGGGAAACAAATCAACTCGTCTGTTGGCTCGCTCAAGTTTTTAGTGGCGTGGCTCCAAATATTTGCTTTGGTCGGCGAAGCGCCGCCAGTATCAAAAGTGTACCTCGAAAAGGATATATATACCTATAGCACAAAATATATATATATATATGCACATACACGCACACCGATAACTACATACGCATGAATGTACCCACCCTGGTGTTAACAGTGATCGCAGTTTCCCGTGCGCGAGGACACCGTAGGTGTACCAAGCCAAAAAACTCATACCCACCACCACCCTCTTTTGTACACTATCGTGGGCTCGTTCGAGTGGGCATGTCCCTCCTGATCCTCCACCCTTCGTCGACATCTCTCTGCTAAGCCAAGTATCTGCCAAGAATACCCTGAAAGACTTTCCATCATCCGCGTTATTGTGCGAAGCCTGCGATATTGCCGTTGCATTCTAGTATTGCCCATTGCTAAACCCTCTCAGGCTCCCCTGCTACTAGCCACCCTGGCGTCTCTTACTCTCCATCTTTTTTCTTTTTTTCCGTCGCTACCGCTACTCCTATTCACCCTCTCTCATATTGCTCCCTTCCTCTCATGCTTTGCACTCTGCCACGAATCTCAGTCTGGCGCACTTGTTAATACACGCGAGATGCGAATTCCGTCGCGACGCTGGGCTGTTGTATACCTACCACCCCTCTGCTACCCGTCGTCTAAGCTAGGGGACTCAATTATCAAAACATATATGCAAAGTTATGGAAATGTATTTGCGATACCGTCCACCCCTACCAGACTAGACTGCAACGAGAGTTTCCATATCCGCGTGCACTCTTGGTGAAGAATATTTAGACTGGGTGATTTTCATTTTTTTAAGATACAAAATTTTATAATTAACATTTAATTAGTCATGTAAGAACTGATCCAACAAAATGGATGTAGTCTGGGAAGCAGGATGCTGAAACGACTAGTGCGTGTACTTGAAGTAAAATTTATAGGGGCACGTAATTTAGGCGTACAACTGAAAATCTGATGGAAATATAGGGCGGTTGCAGATTCGAGCGGGACTTGAAATGTCTGTTTTGTCTAAGGAGACGATCCGTATTCAATCCACGGCAAAGTCTGTAATTTCGACTATCCGCTCTTACCGAGAACGCCAGGACATTTATTAAGAGCTGGCACCTTGACAGGCACTTCAAGTACACACCGTTCGAATACCAGACACTTGTCTTTAACGCCCTGGCTGACGAATGGGGTACCACCGACTAGACCGAAATAGTGCCTTGCTAACAGATGGCGGATTCCGTCCTCCGTGAAATTGACAAAATCTCGCACTGCAGCCACTAACATTTACCAGGTAGTCCATTTACATTTGGCAGCAGCGACACTATACGCCATCGCGACTATCAAAACACGGTCCTGCTACTATTTACATGTAAAACCAGCAGTGCGGTAGCCAAGAATCAGCCACAGTTCAAGTGCGTAATGAACTCCGGGTGATTGTCCGTTCAATGCTAAAATCATAGTCTTATAATTGAAAAAAAAAAATAGAAAATTAAATCATAACAGTCGCTTATAAAAATACAGTAAACGGTACGTGCATAGATATACGGTACTTATGCGAGGACACCTTATGTAAGCCAATGTGGCATCGTACCGGTCTGATGTACCTTGTACAGCCACAGAGACAAGAACTTTTGGAGTTGAATTTGCGAAAGAGAGAAAGAGATAAAACCTATCGTCGCGTTGGTCATTTCATACTGGATACCATGGGTTCCAAATGAATGTGCATTGTGGTACATGCAACGAGTCACAAAACGGATGCGCTCGCAGGATGTGTCTTGGTGGATGCCGCAAGAAGGCCAAGGAGGCAAGAAGGCAAGTAGCTACACGGCTTCAGGAGCTATCAATCAATGTTGCCCGTCGGACGGTAAAACAATACGATGTTGCCTCCATAATTGACGGGGATCCATCATCGGCGTTTCGCCAGTTCTCCCACTATGTGCGAGTGCGGCTTGAAGTATCGCATGATGCGGCATGGTCGGGCCTGTGGATAACTGGCACTTCCCTTAAAATCCAATTACATCAAAAATCTTCGGTCTTACAATCGTATAGGTACCCACGTCCCTAACTGACATACATAGATCCACATACGATAATTGCTCCGATATAGATATACCTAGTGGAAAATCTACCATCTATAACGGAAGGATTAAAAAAATGTGATTAGAGCACGGTTGAAGAATTTTCCAAAAATGTCGTAAAAATTTAACAACACTTCTAATCGACATATCCTTATGTTAACGTACGATAACTGCTCCGATATGGATATAGCTGCTGAACAAAACACCATGTATAACGGAATGATAAAAATGCGACCACGGATACCAAGGATCGTTTCTATTGGTCGTGGTAACATGTTCCTCTTCGCTAGGAATCCTATTGTGTCGCTTTATTCTTAGCGCCAGCTTCGACAATGCTTTGTAGCGCGTTGTCGAAATTATCCTGGCGATAACAAGGGTGTGCTCAGTGAAATTCCACGAAGTATTACACGCGTGGAATATCTGCACCGAGATATTTGACAAGAAACATATACCCCATAAGACGTTCGAGAAGCTCAGAAGAAGTTTATTAACATTTTTTCTTCGTTCCCGATAATCTTAAAATAAATGTATCGACATCCCCCTTCCGTTCATCGAGAGCCACAACAGTTTCTCATCTAGAGTGTATATCAGGATCAGCGACTCGATTCGATAACCCAAGAATCAGTTTCGCTACCCCTTGTGAGGATAGATATAGTTTACCCCGCGATTACAAGCCGTACAAGAGAGCTGAGTATATTCGTACTCTCAACTTGGGAGCACTTTTACCTGATCCCGTTATCACCGTCCTCGCGCGGTATTCACGGACTATAAAAAGCAACTTGTGGAGCGGCGTAGCCGGGTCGAGAGGATGGTTCCAAGGGGTGCCTTTGCTAGTGGAAGTATAAGAGTATTAGAATAGAGGGAGGAAACACGTGATAACGGCTGAACGTAAAGGTGCCTCTTCCACTGACTTTCAGGGCTTCCCAGGGGGGGGGGGGGGGTGCAGATGAAGGGGTGAAGGTTTCAAGCTTTCAGTGTTTTGGGGGGAGGGGGTGCTACGCGGGCTTGGGCTTGCTGGTTAGCCGCGCATTTTCGAAAGGGAGGGTATGGCAAGGCAGTGGGAGGGGAAGATAGGCAAGCAAGCCCCAAATCCTTGAGCTTAACTAATACCCACATGAATTACGAGCATGCTACCGGCTAATTCCGAATAAATATTCCGAATACAGATTATGTTAATCGCCGCGGATGCAAATTATATGACTAAGGGAAGATATAGGCAGCCGACGGTTTTCGTCGGTTCCTCCTCCTTTTTTTTTTACGATTTGCGTTTCCATTTCTAAGACTTCATCCTCTACCGATTTTAATTCTGTATCGTATGGCCTGGTTGTCTATGGTATACGTATGCCTCTTACATTTTTAGTGCCCGCGTAGGTTTATTGCATGCGTTGGCGTTGATATTGCTCAATTCCAGGTTTTCACTTTATCCTAATTGATGCGGCAAAACGTTTTTTTTTTGTTTTTCATTTTACTTCATTCAGCCTCCTTAGTCACGAGACCCTATAATCATGTGTCTCTTAAAATGTGTATTAAAAAAATATATATTTTTATACATTCTTATAATGGTTACGTATAACATTAAAAACGTACGTTTTTATTCTATCATGTATTACCATTTGTCAGTTGTTTCGCAAATACGGTAATACTTGCAAATATTTGCCCTGAATATTTCTACCCGCGGAAAAGCCCTGCCGTGTGACGTACCTGTAAATATTAGGGAGATTTTTATTTATACTCGTTCCACTTCCCTAAGTCGTCACGCTATTCGATATTATCATCCATGCCACGTTAAATGCTAGTGTGAAAACTTTAAAATGGCAATCCCGTAACGAGATCCATGGGTCAAGTGTTATTACGCAAATTATAAAAAAAATTGTTCGACAGTACATAAGATTTAATCTTCTCGTAAGATCTTTCAATGTTTAATCCGCTTATCCCGCAAGATTCCATTATTGACTTTATACAAAAGTCAAGTCAAACCTGTATACAGACATCTCCAAGAGTTTTAGAGATCCTAGGCAGTTTGGACTCCCGGCGGTAAAGTCTAGCAAGTACCTATACCTAACGTTACTGTGGATATCTAAGTGGCAAGTAGGTAAGTAACTTGAAAGTTCGGGGACTAGACTCGCCTCTGTAGACCGGAACCATACAAGGGGATGGTTTTCATGAGAAGATTGCATCGCGGCGACTGTGTTAGACACACACACTTTTCACATTTACACACGTCGTACGTATGCAGAAGTGCCGAGTTTACCCTACGAGGTAAACTCCAGTATATATATATATATATACGAACCACCTTGGTAGGAATTTCACCGTAATGCAGAGTAATGTTGATTTATGTACATATAACTTTCATCCCCCTATTCCTTGCACATATTCACCCGAAATGTCATACAGAAATCAATCTATATACAAACCCTAAATTAAATTCCAAATTGATTCGAATTATAAAAAAAATCCATAAATTACAAATCAAAAATTTATAACAATCCCCAATGGAATAGCTATTATAAGTCGCTTGAATAATTTACGGGAAATAATTCCATCGGTGAGAACTAACGGCGTTACGCAACGTTTAAGATACTGGATACAGTCATACGGTCATATAGTGGATGGAAATGGTAATTGAAAGGGACGATTCGTAGCACGTATCATAATGTATATCATTGGTATACATATACATACAGTGGCTACCTATCCTCAAGACCAGACCGTAGACGTATGTGCTCGGGGTTCATACATATCCGCGATATATGCGCGGATAGCGATACGCAATTGCATGCATGAAGGCATATGTGGAGGGTAGCTCATGGAACTGAGGATAGATGTGCAAGGAACGCGTGGGTAAATGTTTTATTGTGGAGCTGCATATATTCCTGCCGCGGCGACTATTGGTTAGAAAGGCGTGTCCATATCCATGCGGGCCCGTTCGTTGGGGCCTTAGAGACTCGAGCGGGCCCCTAGAACCTAAAGGTCCAGCAGCGCCGCGGCGATACAAATGCATCAGTTTCACGGCTCGTCGGACAAGACAACGAGATTCATGCCGTCCTCATGCATGAATCAAGATCCTTTTCCATATTTACATTGCAGTGCTTTGAGTTATAATACACGTGCTGCTGGACGACCGACAGATTGGTATGTCGATGTATTTTTCGATTTTCTTAACAAACGACGCGCTGATGATTGTTCGAGCGAGAGTGTGAGATATTTAAATTTTTACCGATCTATGTATGCAGCGCATATAGTGTGACGTACGCTATCGTGTTTACCACGTGATGATATTGACTTTTTCAGTATACTCAAAGATTAGGAGCATATGGTGGATATGGGTATGGTGCTGTTAAGGTATAATAAAAAATTTAGTCATCTTCAGGTCGGAACTGAGTGAACGGAAGTGAGTGAGGAATATTCCATAGATAATGGGCGTTTTGTATTATACGGTAACTGCTCCTCTCCTTTGAATGTGGGAAGGAAGAAATACTGTAAATATTATGGCCACTCGCGAGAATCAAGATTACCGATCCGCAATGCGACTGGATAAAATGTGCATTGGGTAAAGGAAGCAGTACTTCATGCAATATGCTAAAGGCGACAGGCGTGGCCGTGAGTTACGTCTTCATACGTATTTGAAGATGCACACCTTGGCTCTACGTTCTCCAACCGAGTTTCCAGTGGAGTAGGAGAGATAGTGGTAGACGTATAGGTGCAGTTAGAGAGAACGAGAAGGACAGAAGAGCGTTACGTGGTACAGAGCCAGCTCATGAAAATGAATGACGATGGCAGCGTTTAAATTCGTATACACGGCAATCAGTCAATTTTATCATAAACCGACCATATACACACTATGTCTCAAGCGCACCCTTATGTAAAACCCAAAAGCAGCCATACACAACCCTTAAAAGAGTATGCAACCCTTGAGGGATGAATAAAGCGGCATAACAAAGTTCAAAGTCTAGTCCAGAGTAAATCCAGCACGTGTTTACTATACTGTTGCTTTCAGGAAAGCAGGAAAGAGACGAACCCGCGAATTCTCATCCCACGATCGACCAAGGTCGACGAAGACGTCTCATGAAAGGCAGGCAAAAGGACGAGAAAAAAAAGAGAGTTGAAGAAAGAAAAAGAAAAAGAAAGAAAAAAACTGAAGACTCAGCCTCGCAAAGAGAAAGCTATAGCGTAGAGACTTAAAGAGCCGAAGAAACAGGAGATACAGGGTAAGGAGTGCGCCGGTCTCACTGTATACAGGCGCAGCAGTATTATAAACGCACCCTAAGGCCGCTGCCGTGTGCCTCCGTAACTCCGTATGCTGCGGAGGGCAAGGAAAGAAAGGCGTGACAAGACTGCAAAGTAAAAGGAACCAGCATAGAGTCACCCGCGCAAAAGGGTGACATGCTGCCGAGCCGGTTACGGAGGCCTCGAGGAGAGTCGAGCGACCGCCGCCACCGAGGCAGGTGAATATAGCCTAACCGCTAACAGAAACAGAAACTTTGCGAACCCGTGGCCGTAGCTCGTTGCGCGTTCGCCTTTAGCTGCATCGGGAGGGTGTGCGTCGGCGAGTATGTTTGCTGCCTCCGAGTAATGCATGGGTCCCCGTTGAAAATCATCCCGCGGCGCCGCAGCGGCGCAATTAGTTCGCCCAAGCGACACGGGACCAATGTGCGCATCTTCATCGCGCGAAGTCGCTCGCTCGCCGATTCTTATTCTCGACGACTGAGACCTGGGCCGACGTTCGTAGCCGGCTATCTTGCAAATTAACCTTGCAGTGAATCATTATGGCGCATCCAGAACCGCACTTCTATAGCGATGCACGACGCGCGCCATTATAGATCATGGAAACAGGACTTTAATCGGTAGGTCGAACAGGGTTCGTTGTATCGAAAATTTTATGGATTTTATTAACTGTTTAATTTTATGATGTAGATAGACGTTAATTGATCGAAGACACGCATAGTTTTTTTGATAGAGTATTCATTTTTATTGCCCAATATTATCCAAATTATATACATATATGTATGGGTTATGTTTAATTATATATACACGAGAATTTAAGGTTCATTCAACTGGCGTTTTTAGTCACTTGGTCGAAATCGTTTTAAGCTGCATTCATACTCTCGTACAGCTACGCAATATTCTTGCGCCGAAGCTCAAAAAATCTTTCGTGATTCGTTTGCGAATTGCCAGCGCACGCCTTACGTCGATCTAATCGGTACTTTATACATGACAGTCCATGCGTGATGTGTTTCTCCACGCGGCAAGATCTTTTTGGAGTTTTCCTGTTATGAACGTCTTGCCTTTCGACTGCCAAAAGGACTCCACGTCGTAGTTTGACAATCTGCACGACCATTTCATTCCGACTGTACCGTCGAACGATTAATTTATGTCAATTAAACATACCAAAAAAAAATCCCTAAGAAAAGAACTAACGAAGTTGCTCCAAAAAAAATTCGTTAACCTCATAATAAAATTTTGACATTGCAAAAAGCACTCCAGCAAAATGTAACAGTCTCAACCGCCAATTACATAAATGGACCGACCGCTGCGCTGGCATTTAAATGCGATTTAAATGTATAACGTGAATACAGACGCAAGCAAAATACGAACGCGTCGTAACAAAGTAGGTTACCGAAGTGGAGACCGAGCACGCCGTATCTCGAGCTTGTCACGCGTAAATATCATCCGCATCTCGAAACGCGAATCGCGTAATTGAAGCAAATTGCTAATGGTCAGTTCACCAAGGCAATTCAATGCTACCAATCCAATCTATCGAAGCCACCTGCCCTTTTCTCTACTTACACACCTCCACCGTCGCCACGAATGTATCGAGCATTGATATATGTATAATAACAATATGCACCTCCATATCGATACTTCCGCATTCACGTAAGCGACTTCTAAAAGAAATGTTCTACAGATAGCAAGAATCCTCATCGATGATGTTTCGTAAAAGCTATATGCTAACCCGTATCCGATCTTACAGCGTATCCAATTCCACAAGAGTATCGCATCCCGTATAAATCCAATAGAAACCGTTAATGGCATCCAGATGGGGTATTGAGGTTCGACAACGTATCCTTGCCCGATTCCGTCCGATGCACACGATGGGGCACGCTCGTGATCGCGTGTCTAAAATGATCCTCGTAGAAGAGGAGGTTGAGGTCCGGTTAAACAAAAAAAAGGTAAAAACGTCCGTTCCGTTACACGGCAGCAAAGCGACGACCCCGTTTAGCACGAATCGTGTCCTTTGAGCGTCCGACGTCCGGGGAAGAGTATTTTTGGCCGGAGTAGGCCGTGGAGTGCGGACAAAAAAATTTCGCAAACGGAACTGCCCGAGAGTCACGACGGGTATAGAGAAAAGGCATAGAGGAGAGCAGGTTCTCACGGCGGCGGCGGCGGCGGCGACGACGACGACGACGAGACGACGACGGGGAGGGAAGATGGCGGCCGCCAAAGTCGCGAACCGGTTGGCCTGTCTACTCTCTAAGCTCACGGCGCGCCATGGCACACGGGCGAAATTGACTACTAAACCGTCGTGCGTGCCAGTTTCAGTGTTTTAGTTTTACTCCCGGGACATTCCCGCTTCCTCTCTTTGACCACTTGTCCTTCTTTCTCGCTCCCCGTACGTATACTGTTAGGAACCCTCGGGAATTCTTAATCCCAGAAATACACCGGGAATCGTAGCTACGGAGGTTCGCCAGAGCCAAGAATTAACGAGAGATCGGTTTAAGCCCTGGGTACTTACGGCGTCGCAGTGCTTCCATTGTGCTGCAACGGCAAACTCCGTTCTAGACTATCCCACTATTGTGCATTTCTTCGCCAGGCTCCACCTATATCTGTACCTATGCACTTTGTGTATATATATATACATACACGCATATAGGTAGCGATACAGGATTTTCTCCAGTGTCAGGAAACCCACAATCGAACCGAACCGATTTGCTATCGTTAAACCGCAACAGCGCTATCTGTGCGTACTAGACTGCGTTACCCGGCATTGAGATCCCCCGTACGTGTCCCGCATCTTATATATATGTATAACCACGTCCATCCATGCACTGCTTTTAGAGTTCTGAGATGGCTAAACTGGGAACGATGCGAGCGGCCATAATGCACTGCGTCGGTATCCAGACTCAAAGGAATAGGTCAGAATGGGATTTCATCTCTGACCACTCCTCCTGAACCATCTGGTTATGGCTCATCCACTGATCACACTTCTTTCATATACCTGGACCGCTTTGCCTCACCTTGCTTCCCCCACTTTGCTAAGTTTCTCCCTTCCCATTTTTTCCACCCTCTTTTTTTTTTAAAAAAAAAAGAAATAATTTTCTCTGATTCCTCACTATATGGTCCATTCTTGCATCTTCAATTGTTTGACTCTCACATTCATTTTTGATGCATTTTTTTTTACTGATTTTAATCTTCATCATTATATTTTCCCAATGACCAATTTAAGCTTCGGGTTTACAGATTCTTTGGGATTTTATTCAATATTGGTTTTAATCATAATGCGAATTACCGTGTATATGTAACTGCTGTAGGATACGGATTCTTAAGTGTACGTATGACGAAATGAGTTCACGGAGGCGTATATCGCGAGAAGGAAAATTTATCCAGAGAGTCCGCCATTTATTCATGTCATATGGAATTGCTCATTCACCATGCGTGAACGTGGATACATTTTGAAATTGCAGGTCCTTGGATGAGTCATTTTTTTATTTGTTATGTGTTACATGGACGATGCCACTCGGAATGATAATCCTAGTTATCGATCTTACATTGATTTCAGGAGAAAAACTACGTTAGACGGTCTTCTGCCTGATCCAGAGTGAACTACTGGTATACCATTAAGTATAACAGTATCCCTACAGTCAATGAAATTCTATTCGTATGTAAGGAATATAGGTGCAAGTCAACGCAAACCCAGCAATACATATTTTCTGGTACAATTACATTTTTTCTTCAGAGAAATAATAACAACAAAAATCCGATAATAATTGATCAGCAAAATTCAATAAAACGATTCGCATCTTGTATCTATATCCAGAGTAATTATGTACGATAAAGTGTTATGAAACTGAAATCAAAAGCACCGCGACTGATCTGCCTGTTTCATAAAAGAAATAAACAGTATCATGTCGCTTACGAGTGTCCAGCATGGAAGGATGCTAAGAGAAGTAACAGGAATACGAAGGAACAGAACCAGTTTCACTTCTTAAACGCTTAATTAAGCCGAATCGGACGGAACTGCTTGAAATCCAGAAGAAGCGAAGGGACCGCAGGGCGACTCAACCGCCACGAGAATTACGGAGATTCGGAAGTTAAAAAAATTACGAGTTTTCCGTCAGACGAGAAATGCGTTGCGTTCTATTAGAAATTCGATTAATAAAATAAACGGTATGGATATGGAATTGTTAGAGGAGTGACATATTAACATTATTATTATTATCAACAGTTAACGGACGCATTACACGCAAGATCTTGGATCAAGTCCGCCATTTTACGTTTTTTTTCGTACTATTTGAAAGTCCCGCGCAAACGGATAAGCGGAACAATTATGTACGCCATTATAGACACTCAGTAATTGGAAGCATGTTAAGCGAATGGTAACCGTTTTACGGTGATTTCTGCTGCAGGTAAGCCCATTTGAGGAATTTCCCATATACCGCCATAGACATCACATAAGAAACGTTCCGCACAGTGAACGGAGCAGAAATAAAATTTTTATTTTTCCAACGTCGCAGTTTGGTAATATTAAAAAAAAATTTTATTTCCATCATTTTCATATTCACCTGTTCAATCTACGCGTATAGGCGAATATACATACGGATCAACAGGACCATCGATCCATCAGTAATAAACAAGTGACTACCACCTTTAAAAAATTAGGGGTCATTCGCGACAGTAGCTTCAAGGTATTTTTTTACGTCTCTATTTAAAAGCACAGTAACACTATACCCCCTGACATTATAAAGGCCCATACCCATGCACAGCGACCGCGCTGCGGTCTCGCCGCTCGAGCGACTGGCCAGAAGGCTGCTATAAACGCTCAGTTCTGCAGCCCACGCACGTATCGCGATTTCGTCGCAAACGTGCCGGCGCAATTATCGCCGACTTTGAGGATAGTTATTTTTGCTATAGCAATTACCACCACCACGTATATATAGTTATTGCCTTGCGCAATGCTCGTTTGCGAGTGCCTTCATTTATATTTTTCACTTCAAAGACACGAGGCTTCGTATATATGAAAGGAAGATTAGGATTTACCGTCATTTCTAATTGTCATGAAAGCACTGCCCTGAGATAAGTTGAAAATTAATACGACGAGCTAACATTTATTTATCACCGAAGATCGATGGTAACGATAACCACGAAAACACGCGACGCCCGGACCATATCCCAACACATACGTACATATTCGTCGCCGTGTATTTTTTCACGATTCACAGATCATTCAGATCGGATGACTCCGTGTACGATTCTTATCGTATGTCCCGAAGCGATGGTAACCAAAGGTATAGAAGGAAAGTGAATGAATAGTAACGAGGAGCCGCAGGTGATTCAGGGTCCCTCATGTTAATCAGGAGCTGGCTACCCTGTCGTTATGTCGTACGCAGTATACACAAATGCAAATACACTCGGTGTACATATCCGCAGGTACCAAGCAGGGCACTTCACGCATCGGAAGAATGATAAAATTCATATGTAGAATATAGTTCCTTGGGGCGATTCTTTCGTTAGTTCATTAGCATACGTGTATATGTATATATATGGTCAAACACGTTAAATCAGTTCCGGCATGAAGTGCCATCTTCTTATTACACGCAATACGAAGGAGTACCCTGAATATACAAAATAGAACAATACATCAAGTAAATTAATTATCGTCCACTGTCTATCACGTTATTCAATTTAACTCGGCTTTGATAACATTTTATTTCAGCGTTTTATTTCAATGTTTTACTCGTACATTAGGTACACTGGCACTTATGTACTATTTACGCAAAGAAACGATAAAACGTACGCGTACGATACTTTCATGATAAATTGCCTCGAAGCTTACACGATAGTAACACAGGTAAGTATGAATTTCCCTCGCGGCACTCGACATTTATTTATTCATTTTTTTCGCGACTTCCCTACCGCAAGAGTGAACGGCAGAAGTCAATTATGCAACGCGTATTAATTGCGCTATCAGTGTCTCTCCTTGCTAAGAAATTGCAAGTAAGCCGGAATAACGAACCGCGCGAGCAATACTAATGGCGCGCGCTCGAAATACAGTAGTCGTATGCGCGTATAATGTTGACTGAATGTTAAGGGATACAATAAAAATTGATCGAGAAACATAAATCGTATGAAAAATTTAATAAAGAAACAAAAAATGATACAAATGAAAGAAATATGGAAAAAAATGTCAAAGCATAATTTTTCATTAACGTTCGAAATATTCGTCTACCAACCCGTTTACCTAATTAAAACATAGCTATAGTTAATCATTATAATATATAATATATAACAGTGCCGGTTACATGTTTGTTATAACTCGAGTAAAAAACAGATAATTTAGGTAAAAAAAAAACACTATAAATTTGCAAATCTAACAATTAAGTGTCTCCCGTCGTTTTCATGATAGCGCATAAAGAGCTGAGAATCAAGATAAGTCGCAGAACTGAACGGCAACACCTCAGCCACATATACGGTGTATCGGATAATCTCTGTGTGCCATCGCGACTTCACGACAAGAACCCGACTCGAACTAGACTTCGTGTATCCCGGTGCCGAGCTCGGTTCTTTCTCGCTTAGGAGTGACATCATCGGCCACCTATGTCCTCCTCGCGCCCATCGGGCAATCTAAGCACGTACTTTCGGCCAAAAGGAGCATTAAAATAGAAATATTGTCTGCCCGGAGTTGAACTTATAAATCAACAACACGAAACGACGGAATCGCAGTCCGTAGGCATTGTTATACGCTGCGGCGTATTCATGGCTTTTCGGACGGAGACTCTACGGCCTGGGGGCTACGAACAAAAACACACCGGATGTCTGAGTTTCTTTAACGCGAACGAGCATATTTTCCATCTCTCGCGAGAGCGCGAACCGATGTTTGCATTAGGTGGATTTTGGGTTGAGAGTTTTATAAGCGGACCGTATTCATTTTCTGTCGTACTATGTCATACGGATACACAGTATCCCGTGCAGTGGAAAAATCCCTTTTTTATTTTCACTATTTCGAGCCATTTCCAGTTTTGGTAGGATAGACATTTTTTTTTTCTATTTTTTTCATTGCAATTCGTTTTTCCATGAATTTTTTATTTACGAGCAATCACTTCCTCTTTTCCTTCTTCCGGACTGGACCTAGGCTGAGATCCAGCGAGCATATAGATATTCGCGTAAAGTGTCACAGGGACGGTGCATGCATTTGTGAACTACATTTTATTTGAAAAGTCTCAACAAAAATATTGTATACGATTCTGGTAATTTTTACAAGAGCCCCAATAAAATTTACGACTCGTAGCAACGTCCCAGGTGCGACAGGGTGATTTTTCCTAGAGAGGGGTCCTCCACTCGGGAGACGGGAGAAAAAAATATCATTCAAATCCCGAAGGACGCGAGCATCGCTCTCAAGTCCTTTTAGCCGAAGGACACAACGCGTGTACCGTTATGTTCTATCGCACTGAACTGGGAAGTTTTTCAGCTTCGAGGTTCCTTTTTTTTTTATACAACCGTAATTTACGAGGGGTGCCACGGTCAGGGTCGTACGAAACATAGGCAAACCACCAGGTAGAGGATGAAGTACAGGTGATGCAATTAAGTGTGACCTTGCTCTGGAAACATTTTCGCACCCTCGCGCAAAGCCCGTATAACTGCCCTCGTATTTATATACCAGTCGTACAGGAGTGGTTGGCACCAGGGGGGGGGGGGGGGGGTTGGTACACAACATGAGTTTTATGCTCCCGTCCACGCAAAAATAACCATCGCATTGCCACGATGGTATCGCCATTATTCATAACACAGTACCGTATCAAAATTTAGCTGCACCCAGTTCAAAATTATTTCATCAAACTGGACATCTACGCGATATATGACGGAGATACTTTTTTTTTTTCGACCTGTCAGTGAATTAACTTCACGTCGATATACGTAACGGTGTGTTTACACGTAACCTAGTGCCGTTGACGTTCATCGAAATGACAATTGCCAACGTAACCGAACACGATTCGCGTCGTTCGCCGGTCGTAAATACAAACTGCTTAGTCCCTCGCGGTTTCATTAATATTATAAAGTGGGTATTCGTATGTGATTTATATAGGGCGTATCCAAGCAGTAGCAAAGTGAGAACGCGCCAGGTTCGCCAGCACTCGGAACATCTCAGTTATCACCCGCTCGGTGAGTTGAGAACCATTTTGAAAATTAATGGTCTACCGTTCATTCATTATGCCCTCTTGAGCCAATGCGTCTAGTATAGCTGCTACGCTAAGACGGTATCTCGAGGCTGATTGCAAGTCCTTATGAAGACAAAATTATCACAACCCAGAGTAAGCTTAACGCGTGAAACATAATATCGACGATAATTTTTTGAAAAAGGGTGTCGGACATTAACGTTAATATCTAGTAATGTCCGCACAGTGGCGCCACTGTGACTCCAATTCTCGTAAACCATGTTCCGTCGGCAGTTGTTATTACCTTTTGCTACCGTCGCTGTCATGAACATTTTGACATTCGTTGACACCCACGCTACTATATTTATTTCGTTTAATTAACATCGATTGAAGTGTCGTTCGCACTGATGCAATTTGTCAGATTAACGAGAGATTTTTGAGAGCTATCAAAAAATTACGTAAAGACGGCTCGAAGGAATTTTTGAAATTTGTACAGTTACTCGAGGTGCTGATATTTTAGAGGATTGCAAAATAGCGAATGATGACGGGCTATAGGGATCCTCTTTGCGAATGATAAATTCACGTGTGACCGGGTTCGGCTACAATTAACTTCCAGTCACGATCTCGCTGCACAAATCACAGGATCATTACGCGCAATGACAGATTGGTGCTACGTGAAATTAAAAATGGTCCCGTACCTACCTACGTGTTATTTATGGTATACTCGCGACTGGCTCGATTGACGCAAAGTCCCATGCAGGCTCTGTCACCTGGTTTTGAAAATTGAGCGGATCTATTGCATCAACATCCGGTTTCTAAAGGTAACCAGAACGTTACCTCTTGGTTCACATTTTCTTGTATAGTCTCTCAAGGTGGATTCGCACGTGGTAAACGCTGGGAGACTGATTGGATGACGGAGAATTACGCGAAAATAATTAATTTGAGATTCCGAGTACGGATAAGATAACAGACCTCGTAATTGGAGGATTGACACATTTACTGATAAATGAGATTTACGCTAGGGACATTTTAATCTGAGAAACATTCAAATCAATCGAAAGGATTCCAATGGTTACTTTACCCCGTTTTATCATCTTCCGATATCAGAAACATCGAGTAAAAACTAATGTGAGGCTACAAGTGATTCACTGAACTCTCCGAGAATTTCAGGGACCAGCGCATTTGGATTTTAATGACTTAATGAACGGTACGAAGAAGATAAGAGAATACCCAAGAATTTCGTTCCTGGCCATATACTCTTTTCTAAGCTGAAGAAGGATTCGGAAAGTTTGAGAAATTTACTTTTTGCACGTAACGAAATTTCTCCAGGATAACAACGAGGGATAACTAATCGCAAGAAAAGTAAACGAACAGACCCCATTGAAATAAGAAATCTCAAGAAACAGGACCCTGAGAGAGTAACATATTGGATAAAGCGGATAAGGACGAACGTAGCGAGCGATTCTCTTTCGCAGGGTTGATGTAAGAGGAAGGGTGGTCCTTTATCATCGGAGGGTTTGTTAAGTTTCGGGCGTCACTTATCTTGCGGCCGCGGGCACTCGGCGAGAGGGTAGCGGGCTCAAATGGCCCTGGTTTGCTGGGGGGTTGAAACGGGGGATGCCCGAGGCTCTCGACTAGTAGCTAAGGTGTTCAAGGAGGGGTTCGAGTTGGATGCTGGTTCGAGAGAGTTCAGGGGGGAGGTAGTGGATCGGGTGACGTCGCGACACCCCAAGCGCTCCGGGCAAGTTCTCGAAAGTGTCGGCTAAACTGATATGAGAAATGGCCGCTCCGTGCTGCCCGTAGGGGATGAAGGCGCCAGCTACCTATTCGTTATAGTTGGAAACGCCGGGTGCGTTGTGTTGTAGCTTTTACCCCCTTTGCGACGGTGGTACCTATAACCTACCCCCTTGTAAAATGACCTGCCGTACTTCTGGAACTTGAAGCCCGACTCCTTCTGTACCAGTGGCTACCTCCTTCGACTTCACCCTTTCGTATGCACCCTGATGGAGGAAATCCTCTATACCTCTATAGGTCGTCCAAGAGGAGAGCTACCCTGAGAACCGGAAGACGACGCATTGGAAAACTCCGCGGGTATAAAGGGGGGGGGGGGGTTAGAGGAGGTAAAGGAACGCTTATCACCGACTGCAGCCTTCTCGACCGTCGGATCCTTATTTATGGCCTCCGTCAGGAGACTGGGCGCTACACCACCTATTTCACAGGTTCCAGACCAAACTCACTCTATTTTCGGCTGGTTTTCTTCTCAAAAATCAATGCCCCTGGGACCTTAGGAGCTCGTGGCTTGAAATAACTTTGCGCCTAAGAAATGAGATCTTTTCTGGACCACTTTATACTAACGGTTTTCGCGGCGCAACCCCATTACGGGTAATGGGGAATCAGAGATCGGAGGGTGAGTTATACGCAAATTTTAGAAGGATCAACGGAAATTAAAATCGACGCGATCTTGACGAAAAAATTTTTTGTTTATGATTTTGAATATAGGAAAATTATATACGTGCATTATGATGCGATGCTATCATTGGAAATATAAATGTTTATAGACAGAAGGTGACAGCTCGAGTGTCAACAGTTTTATGAGGGATAGTTTAGTTATTTATGAAGATATTGAACTCCTATTCACAAAATTTATTGAACCTGATGTTAGATAATACTATAAATCATAAGCAGTGCGTACACAGTACGTACATCGATCACAGTAATGGTGACACGTAAAAATGATTGTAAAGTAAAATCGATTTTTTCTTGTCATTACTTCTTGCTATTAACATACATATATGATTTATGTCATTTCTTTCTCAGGACTTATTTGTACAAGACTGAGGAAACCGGATAAAATCTCTAATGATAAATACTACATCATGTGTCCTCTTAAAAACAATACAATGGCCGACAAGGTATGGATCGATAGATCAGGACATCGTCCGCGCACGTGACAAGTAATAACGTCCCGCGCGAACCGAAGAGATAATCGACAAACGATAATTCCCTGCGGGTAGGTATCACGATAACTGCACTGCATAATTATTACATTTACCATTCGGAGTGTACTCGACTACGAATCGCCAGGGAATCTCTGAATACTAGATTACATGTGAAGAACTGAAGCTGGAAACAATTTTCATACTTGTTTTACACGCGTTGACAATACACAAGGGAAAGTATATTTTTTGCGCCAAAAAAATGAGTAACGTGCACATTCATACAAGCACTAACGGCGTATTTCTGAAGCGTAATCTTGTGGAATTTAACAGGTAGAAATTAAGACACTGCAAGTATCCTATGAAATATATACCATTGTTAATCTATCTGTGGGTTCATCAAGAGAATTCTATAAATTTCCTACCTTTCTGAAGTAATGCAGTTTTGAAAATTGGGCATAGACGTGTTTGAGGAACCTGAGGAACACTAAAGAGACTCAGCAGCCGACGGAGCATGTGCGCAAAACGATTTGGCGGGAGGTCAAATATCGTGGTCTATGGGAAGATGAAGATACGGTAGAAGCTCTAAAAAAAAGGTAACCTACACGATGAGCGTCATGACGAACATCGCAATACATATATTTAAAATATAAACAACGAATGAGTTCGCAACGCAACACCATCTATAGGAAGAATAATGATGATCAAACTTACCGGAGCGGCCAAAATTGAAGAGTTCAGCGAAAGAGGATGGTGGCATAGGGCTGCGGAGAGTTCCGCACTCGTGACCTCTTCGTCATGATAACAGCGAGCAGTCTGAAGCCGGCGAGGAGTCTCCGAGACTGCGATGCGAGTCTTTATACGTCGCGCTGCTCTTCGTCGTCCCGTCGTTTCGACGGTGGCAAAGCGTGAGAAGTAAAGAGCGTTTCAGTCCCGGCGGCCGATCTCCCGTTATTAAAGATGAAGTACGATTAAGTAAATACTGTCTTATACGCGCGGAGGCTCGCGTGTTTATCGTTATCGCGGAAGTGTACCCGCTCGTCGTCGTGCGGATGACGCTCTCTCGCGGGCCAAAGCAAACTTGTCGGATAGCAATACGTGAGTTAAATGTTCACCGCGGATGGTTTACGGCCGATAGTCCCCACCTCGGACCGCCACGCGGCGCTGGCTACGCTCTCGTCGTGGTTCCGTTCGCTCGTTCCTCGTGTGGTAGTCCTCCTCCTGCTCACCCACCTCCTCCTCCCCCTCGTCCTCCACCTTCGCCTCCTGCCCTCCAGGCCCCTTGTTCGAGCACCCTCCGCACCCCACCTCATCCTGCCCCAAAGTGGCGCTCCTCTCGACCCCTGACCCTCTTCGCCATCGCGCCCCAGGGCCGTATACCCTCTGCCTCTGCTATACCCGGACCCTAACCCATCGCACATTCCCCTCCGGAGCCAACACCAAAACCGATCCCTCTCCGTGGCATAGCGAACCAGCACAACCAACCGGCCATCCCTAGCGCTCCTGTCCCACGTCCGACGTGGTGCAGGAGGCGGAGAGTCGGGGAGCTCTAGACGGAGAGATACTTATGGGCGGCCCACAATACGCGACGGAGAGGAATGGCAGGCACACGCGCGCCAACACACGGATAAAACGGGATTTATATGCAAGGGCGTTGTTAATGGGAACGAGGGGATGGGCCATCGCGTCTCCGTTACTCCTACGTTCTTATTATGGCCTTTCACTCGCGCTCGCGGGGACGATCGCGCTGACGTAACCAACCACGTGACCCTGGCTGCCCAATGAGATCGACTCTTTTCGAATCTCCCGCGGTATTGGAACGTATAGGCCACCTCAGACTGGTTATCATCGACATGCACGTGCGGGATTGAGCCATTACCTGGTGCTTGGCGTTATAGGTATAATTATATAGCGTCGCGATACACATCGAGTAATGGTGATTTGTGGAGCTGCTTCGCACACACTACACCCCGTCGCCACGTGGTGTATCACCGACGGACCCATACGATCGCACAAGTTTCGATATATAAGTTGATCTTGGATGATGGACATTGTATGGATTCATTGGAAGATCGAGTCTCGACTTTGGACTTCTTTGCTCTTGTTTTCTTTTTTTTTACATTTCTTTAAACCAACATGAGTTATACGAATTTTCTCATACCGCTTATATCATGTTACATCTATATGAGGATATAACTGGATTATATTGCACTGGACTTTCTTAAACATGGCGACTGGTTCAAAGAGCGATACCTCGAGATTGGCTAGTTTTTGTCGTAAAATTATTATGGAAGTTTTTATCGCGTTATGGACAGCATGTTATTGCGTAACTGTTGGAGGGATTGTTTGCGCGGCTTTTGCGCAGGTATCTTGCGTTTAAAGTAATCCGGCGAACGATTATGATCGAAGAAATATTATCATTCCTTACACTTTATTCTGTTATCACTTCACTCATATTTTTCATACATTTTCACTATTTTTATTGTAACTAAACGGCACGCACACTGCATTCTTGGATTTTCGATGAACATTATTCAGGCTCGGCGAGGAGTGGGTCACTTTCCTGGAAATAGTCCAGATCTGCGAACAGATGAAAAACCAAATGGAACATTGAAACGGATGCTATGGACTCGTCTTTCGACAGTGTACAACTACAAACTAATTCGCTACAGTCCCAACTAGTCGTAAAATACTTCGAGACCGTCGGTAAGTTTTCTTTTACAATTTTTTTTTCTCCCATTTTTAGCGTATCCCACCATGGGGTACGACTACCCCACATTTCACAACAAACTGTGCGACACTGCAACACTGTAAAAGCTACACGTTTACAGTTATGATATCAACTTGGTCAGCTTCCTAATTTCTTGATAGAAATTATAGAAATTAATTATGTTGTGATAATTAAAATTTTTCATGTCATTTTAAATTCTGACCCTTCCTATGTGTATAAAAAATAGATGTTTCTAAAGTCAACGGAATTGAATTCGTAATTCAATACGCTTATGGTAAATTGAGGGTTGGCAAGTTTTTGTTGAACACCCCTCGAGTTATATGTATACCCAGGCTCGGTTTCCACATCACCATTCTAAATTGGATTCCCGCTAGGTTGGATCGCGCCACCGCGAAATTGTATCCAGGCGACGGCCAATTCCGCTACTTGCGAATTTAAATGGAGTTTGCTCTAAAGCACGGCCGAATGTAAATTCGAAAAATCCTCGATTTGACTGTATCGTCGATGACGGCAGTCAGTATTTCATGCTGTATTTATTATATATATATATACATCGTTTCTGTTACCACGCTCGAAACACAAAATTCCACTTGCAGAATATTTTGCAGCGGACAGTTTTGGGAAAGATTCCGTTATTATAGCGCATCACGCATCGAGTGGTATCGACAAACGAGATTTATCGACCAATAAATAGTTTTGCGACATAAAATCAATGAGCTGGAGCCCAGCTTCCTTTCCGCTATACGTATCTGTTTTGCCAGGGAGCATTAAATGTGGAAATATATACAAGAAAATAAAACTAAAACCATAGACAAAACTTATCGCTCGATACATACTCTACACTAAAGCTTTGTAAAATTTTTCAAAAATTCATTTAAAATCGAGGAAAAAAACTTGAAAAATGTTTATTCAAATATTCCAAACTCCTTATACCTTTAACATTGGAGTATATTGATTCTGCTAATTCAATACAATAAAAAAAAATAATTAACACGCTTCATAAATATTTCGCAATAAATAGAATTGCAAATTTTAATATTTTAATTTTCATATGATTAATTCCATAAATATAATTCATACAATAATCGTACTGATAGAAAAAAAATTGTCGTATCATTATCACAATGGTAATCAACTCCGTATGCAGTGAGATTTTGGAGCTCAGTTGTCTTCAAGGGCATTCGCCACAAAGTTCCCGGAAGTCAACAAGAGAATCAAAGGCGCATTACGCAATGAAGATAGCAACGTGCTCGACACGTGGTTACTAGATCGTTTCTACCAGTCTAGGTTAGGTAGGGTCCGGGAGCACATTCACAGTTTGACGGAATGTTATTGCGGTCATAATCGCAGGCGCCAACAGGTGTGAGCTCGTACAATCCTACACGTAAACGTATATAGCGTAGAAGCGTGCCGACGGGTGAGTGGGGTATATACCTATATTACCACCAGAGGGCAATAAAGACCCCCATCCCTATAATCTGTGGCGGAAACAATAACTAAACAGGCAGCCAACCAGCAAGTGAACGAGTCACCCACAACTGACCCACTGTCATTCATAACGTTAATAGACCGAGCGTCATAAATATTTTAACATGAAATTAAGACATCTCAAACCAAGTCCAGACGCGTAATTAAATTTACAAGCAATTTGTTCCATTTAATGGCTCAAGAAGAAAAAACGTGAGCACTGCATTACTCACATAAATCATCCAATAAGATTGAAAAACTCGGGTAGCAATGATATCAAAAATTTGTAATACTACTTTCAATATTTAAAAAAAAAGTAAATAAAAAATTGTGATTTTTCAAAATTTTCCAAAATTTTATTGCACAAAAATTAATTTACCTCGGAAATTATCTATAATCAAACAAGTCGCCGGCGTCTTTACAAAGGATATTCGACGTCAATCTGTCCCACATACCTGTACGCGTATTTTCCCATATGGAACTTATCCAGTATGTAAGATGACTCTCTATAAATGGCTATAACATCCAGAGTCCCATTCGTATAAAGACAAGTACCGGTAGTGTGATGTAGCGTGGCATGTATCGTCCGCAGTATAATCTTGCGGTATTCGTGCGGTATCCGTGCGGGATCCGCAGGTACCTATTCACCGTATCGGTTCTTATATGTAGGGAGGTACGAATACCGTTCAGTTTCCGCGCTCGTGGAATGCATATATCTACCGGCGCATGCTCGTGCCACAAATACCGAGTACCCTGCGCAATAGCACAATCACAGAGTCACTAGCTGCATATACCCACGCGTATACTATGGTCATTGCAGACGCACTCACACTGATGTAAGAGGATCTTAGTTATCTCCTGACTCGATCTACTTCCTTATCGCTGGGCGAAATTGTCCTGCCCGCCCTGGCAGGTTCCTGCCTCGCTGCTCCTGCGAAGGGTCCCGGCTCTTAGTTCGTGCTCGTACATTACCACTGAGAAAAAAAAGACCATTCTAGGGACATTTAATTTCCGAAGACCTTCCTTCTGGCTCCATTCACTACTGTACTGCCATCAGTATAGATATATCTTTGTATATAGTTAGAATGACCGGCGTAACTTCAGTATGGAACTTGGATTGGTAATGATTTCTTACTATATGATATGTATATATGGTGTATATATACAGTGACGTCATTTTCCGACTCACGGTCACAAGGCGATTTCAGCTACCGATTCAGATAACGTTCTCGCTTTCTGATTCTCTTCAAGCTGTCGTGGATGATCTCCAGTTATTACGTACCAATTCGCTAAGAAACGCTCTCGATTTAGTTTAAAGGGACGATTCGAAGTAAAGGATAAGAGCTATCGGCTATAAGAATCTCGACCAATCAGAATGATTAATTCCGGTATTTAACTATTGTCAAAGCAGTCTGTCTTGGGACACCGATCGAGGTGCCTCGAGATTTCTTGCGCTCTCGTGCTATCTGTTTATAGTTTTTCTAGCTGTGTTTTCTATAGGGCATAGAAAGTTCTCGTTTGTGTAGTTGCCGTGTTGCACTTGCTATATCGGGAAAATCCCACGGATTTTCTGCGTATGTTTCGAAAACCCAGTGCTTTCACCGCGGGGAGAGTTTCTTTTGTGCTGTGATAGTCGCGCATGCGCACGCGGCACTGCGCTTAATAAAGATGCATGTCGGTGTGCTAATCTTATGCGGCTCAAGCCTCGTAAATTTACAACTAATTTGGTAGACAAGAACATCTTGGATTGGGTGCCGGCGGCACCACCCTACTGCTCCAATGGCTGCGTTAAATAGTGCGTAAGGGTTGCGCGGGACAGAAATCCCTCGGCACTTACGCGTGTTCGCACTATCGAGACTAAGTCGTTACGGGTATGTTGAAGCTATCGGGATGAAATTCAACACCCTATAGATTTTAGACACTCGTTATTCTTGATTTGCGAAGAACGCCTTTTTTTATGTCTCTTTGCATATTTTTATGTCTTGCGTACTTTGATTTGCGGGACGTGTCGAATATTTTCCTACGGTTTGTATATTCCTTGTCCTTACGTTTATTGTCGCGTAGGTATATACGTATATAGGATTCTTTTGAACATAAGCTTCTACGGCTCGATGGTAAGTGCCGAGAGGGTGTGAAAAGCTGGGCGATATCATAAAAGTAAATGTAGCAATAAAACGTATCGCGGAATATTGAAAGGAATCAATACGGAACATCGACACTGCGCGCCATTCTTGTCACATCTACGAACACCACGCAGTTTGCGGTTCACGCATTTCCAAAGCATGAATATCCTATGTACCGTGTATATATCGAGTATATGAGCTACTTTATTATATTCTTATTTTTGAAATTTCCCTTTTCTCCTTTGCGCATCTCTTATGCCATATTTCCATTTAATTATTTTTTTACACGCTTGACAACTTGGATCTTTTGATCAGACAGCCATGTTCTGTATCTTCGTTATATGGAACAGCTGTTTTTAATGTCTCATGCCTTTCGTAACGGTACGTATGTACCTAAAAACTGGTTCTTGCTTGAATTTATGCAGGAAATAGAATAAACGAATATTTTCAGCAATTCTCGATCTAGTTTGTTCATTATCTAGAATCACGACTGAATCACGTATGCGGTCATATTAACAATTTACTACGCGTGTATCTGGATGCACGTTTTCCGCATGATATATTCTAATACGTACTTGGTCTTGGAAGCAATAATCCTCAGTGATTATTTCAAATAAAATATTCGTTACTTAATGCATATTCACGAGAGCTTCTTAACTTCACATATAACATTATTATAGTTAAGTCTTGTCTCAGGACTTCTCTGAGTGGAAGAAAAGAAAACACAGCCACTGGATTAAGAAGCGAACACGATCACACCTATTAAAAGCACTCGGTCGGATTCCAGAACACGTACTAAAACGTCTTCCTTAGGCTATAAAGTAGCACTTCGTGTAATTTAGATGGTCAACCTTTTTATAATTAACGCTTTAAATATATCCCACCTCATATACATCACATTATTTCACTCATTAGCCACTGTCTAAGGGACTATAATAAAACCCCAAACCATTCCATAACACTCGGAAAACTATAATCCCATCCCTAAGCCCAAGACCTTGCCAGGGTGTCCCCTAAGATTTGGTGTTCAAATCCAAAGTTAAAATACCATTAAATTCATAACAAGATGTCAATATCCCCTTTAAACATGTAGAAACAGTATTGGTATTCCTAAACCGATTTTATAGTCACTTTGTATTTCACCCTAGGTTTTGGAAATGTCCACACGAATTTAACGGCGCTATAAAATCCTGTTGGTGGTGGTGGCACGCGACCCGAAAATCCCCATTTTGCCAGTAGGAGAAGCAGAATCGTCCCAAACTCACCACCCACTCAGCATCAGTGGTAGGAAAAGTGGAGGAACGAGGAGGAGCCGAGACACTCACTCCTTCCGCCACGTATATCCTCATTTGCCTGTCATGTTTTACAACTCGTCTCTCATTTCACGACCGCTAAACGTGATGGACGGCTAGACTCGCTCTCTACCACAAATCATAAGGACCTTCGTTATATACGTATATATGTATACGTATATGCTGTAGTCTGTGCTAGTTGGAGCGCCTCGTTATTTGGTGAATTATTGCACTACGGAGTTACGTAACGAATAGCGCGGCCCTCCTCCTTTTGAGATATCGCCCGCCTGGGGTTTCGAATGCCACGCGTGCCAACTAATTAAACGGCAATAAAAATGCACGCTACCCATCGCCACTCAAGAACAAGCCAATGGAATTTTCACACCGCGAGTTCTATCGTCTCCTTGATCCTTTTGCTGCTGGGCTTTTGCGCTTTGCACCATTATAATGTGTATGTATATGTATATATGGACATGTATCTGTTCGATAGGTCGGATGGATCTTGAAGTATATATTTTGAAATTATTTCGAAATTTTTAGTTGTTTAATTAAGAGTGCCGTAAATGTTATTGACTAGTCATTAAAGAAACTTTGTATTTTTTTTTATTGAAAATGTTTAAGGATTCAAAAAATTGTTGTTATTACCTCGACAAGGGTAACGATTTAGAATTCTATGTGGGTGAGGAGTCTTGTGATATTAAGGGTAGAAATATCAAAGGTGCAGGGAGAGAGAATTTTGGCCAAAGTGTCGTCCTTGATATTGCGGAAGAGTGAAGGGTCCTCTGGTCCCTTGGGTTTTTCATGTTATCATATATATTAATAACAATAAAACTTATAATTCGCGTTGGGCTGGTACTGTGGATTAAAATGTTAATTTTAAATGTCACTGCTGGCACACGACCCTCTTTCTTCTTTATAGGACACGCACGTAAATGATACCGACGCTAAAGCGTCGGGACCACGTAATATACTAGAACCCTTGAAGCTCAATAAATGCTATTTTATTGTTTCGTATGATAAATAAAAAAAGTTATACCACATTTTTCGACATATTTTTCAGATTACTTACTAGACATTGTACCAGACTGTATATTAAAAAAATTAAGGTTTCTCGTAAAGTACGTAAGAATCACGCGTGTATCAAAAGTTTTCAGTAGAAAAAAAAGCGACTCCCATACAGAAGGAATGTTCCAACATGAGTCGAGGGATGAAACAAATTTTAGGGAGAAGTATGGCTACCCCTTACCGCCCCCCCCCCTTTCGGACTAATTTAAAGTTTGCCTCAAATTCAATTATGCATATCTCACCCGAACCCGCTTTAATAAAAAACCTTCAGAACTAAATTTTATAAAGCCTCTTCTTTTAAACTATCCCTATTAGACTTTTTCCATTCACACACATGCCTAGCAATAAAAAAAAAATGAGAAAATATGTAAAACAAGAATATGCAAAAAAATGACGAAAACAAATCTCAGAAAAAGAAACATCGTCTTTCAAACGTTCTAATCAAATTTCACGTTTATCTACCGGCTGTTATCCACCCTTGGAAATTTACAAGGGGTGTCAAAGTTTACGCGGTCACGATAACTCTCAGAGCCACGCGGCAAAGCGGTTGGAGGTTTCAGAACAGTCAGATACGAGGATTAGCAGGATCCCTAATGAATCTTAGAGAAGGACCCTGAAAGCAAGTCTCGACTTCTGAGAGGCAAGTAAGAGGATACTAGCTATATCACAATATAGTATATACTAGTATCACTGTATACTATCAGTAGCATACATACTCCCATACAACTGTGCCTCCGGTAACTTCGTCTAGGTTGTTGGTCTCTTGGTAGCTGGTTCAGTTTACAGTTTCTAGGGAATCAAGACTCCTTCTCGAAATACACCTCTTGGTCCATGTGCACTTAGGAAAAGCCACAGGGTGGCGAATTCTGCGGCGAAACATTGGTACTCGCGACTAGTCTTGTTTATTATACCCACGCAATTATAGTTATACTTGGTGACCGCGTCCGTTTCGGCCATGATGGTCACGATATGGTCGCGTTTACGGTTCACCAAACGATTTGACGCCCGACCTGGGACTCGCCAGCACAGATGCAACCGCAACCAGACATAATATGCACTCTGCGTGGTTGTTAATCTTTGTGTAAACCACTCGTTAGCATTTATCAATATTTACCATGATATAATTCAAAGATAACTAAAATCAAAACGAACAACATCGAAATCTCTGACAAAGCCTAAAATCAGTAAAGAAAAACTGCAAGGATATTGAACGTCTATACGGATTGCGTAAAATGGCGCTGAAGAAACCGTGAACGTTGGGAATCGATCGAACCTCGTGGCACGTGGCCAAAAATAAGGGGAAGAAATGATGAATGTCCTTAAATTACCGAATGGGTCATCGTTCATGGTAAGATCGAGCTTGGGGTCGATGAGAAGAATACGAAAAACAAAAATGTCAAAAGGACACGTAAGGAATGTTAGTACATAAGGATTCTACAGTATTGCCACATATGTGACTGTATAGCGTATATGTTATATCAATATTAAAAGCAGAACCAGTACCTATATGAAATATAACTATACACCATACTAACAGCTAGTAGATAACAGATACAATGGTTTCTGCTGGCGTGCGTGAGTTTTCGGTAAAGATGGCCGGGTGGATCCATCCTCGGCTCTTCCCTCCTGGTCCCCTTGGAGGCCGCGAAGACACGCACATGTACCTGCAGGTACGAGGAGAGAGTTGCTCTGGCGAAGCACGGACAGGCGCACACGTCGTTATACGGGGCAGGTATGGCGTAGTAGCGAG
This sequence comes from Calameuta pallipes, assembly GCA_030142375.1. Taxonomy (NCBI): domain Eukaryota; kingdom Metazoa; phylum Arthropoda; class Insecta; order Hymenoptera; family Cephidae; genus Calameuta; species Calameuta pallipes. The sequence continues at coordinate 1,402,765 of JARQSW010000697.1, read as the reverse complement.
GCGGCGTGTTGGTAGCGATAAATCATGGGTTACCACATTGTAGCCCAGTAAATCATCGGACGCGGGGAACGCGAGAGCTTCCCAGCGTGAAATGAAACGAATTCATCTCTGTCAACCCCCACTACGTGCCTCCCTCCATACGCCTTTCTTCGTTTCTGGTTCTCTCGGCATGACGCTCTCTTTTCTCTCCCTTGCAAGCGTCCGGGGTAGGTGGAAGACACCTATGTGGGAGACTTTTTACATATCTGGATACACATGTATGTATGTATATACATTTGTGTTTCTGTCTTTTATATAGATATATATACTTGACGAAGCCCCACCCACCCTTATGTGTACATATATGTAACTTTATATCTACGCCTACCTAACCTGGCGTCATCTCGCCTCTTTACACGCACGAAATTTTTCTTGTCATGAATTTTTTTCTCTTCTCTTTTCTCCTTCGGTTTCGCACTGTCGGTACGACGTACCCTTGGGACTTGTAGCTTCCTTTGCGATACACTTTTCTGTACGGCGGATAACTTAGCTTTTTCCTTTGGTTTTCTTAACGCGATATGTGCTATGCGCACGATACTAAATTATGTCTTAGTACAAGCTTTAGTAGGATGTAAGATAGATGCTGCGTGTTAAATTTGAAAGAAAGCAGTAACGCCAGGATAGTGGTGTAGCACAACCAGAAGCGTTGTATGTTAAATTGGTCAGTGATGAAGATAATAATTAAAAGTTAAAGCAAAGAGAAGAAAATGATGGATCAAGAGAAAGATGAAAGTAAAATTTCTGGGTGGACATGTTCTTCTTCTTTTTTTTTGAATTCACTGGAAGCACTCATAATTCGGGACAATGGACGCAAAAGAGAGTCGGCTTCGTGCCGAGAATAGTCGTGGCGTCTTGGAGCGTCGCGGCGCAGGGGTCCTCTCGCCTCTCGTAGTAAAAACAAATAGAGGTCCTTTTCAAATAATAAAGTGTCGACGTACTTTATTTTCCGTGAGATTTCCTCGCGTCCGCACAGAGCCACTATAAGTGTAGCACATATATAGCATGGGCGCCTCAACGAAATCGGGACGCCTTTCAGTCGGTTCCCTTGTTCATTTTCTACAAGCTCTTTTTACTCTTTCTCTCCGCGCTCACTTTTTTGCCTCTCTTCCTCTCCTCGTCACTTCCATTTTCTTGCGCGACCTCGGATCCGCTTCGCTCTCGCCCTGCCGTTGCTACGCCTCTAAGGCGTCGTGACGCTGCGCTGGTCCTCGTAGCGGGCGAGTAGGCGCCCTCGCGAGGTTCACGTCAGCACCGCAATATTTATCGTAATTTGATACAAGCGGGCTAGGAACAAAAAATTACTGCTAGCTGGAGAACCACAAGGGAGGTTCATACATCCCGAGCAACTCAGACGCAGCCGCGTCTCTACCACCCTTTGCCTCTGGTCCTCCTGCACCCTCCACTCTTCAATCCACCCTTACTTCGGTCGGTAGTTGGGTATTAGATGGTACGTACGTAGGTATAAGGTATGCACACTTTACCACGACTTGCAGTCTTATGCTGATATCGTAGGATAAACCTCTAAGAGAGTAAGCCTTGACTTTTAGTTATTCATTTTTGTTCGAGGATATTTCTCATTTTATTATAGACACATATAGCTAAAGATGTACTTAGTCGTCTTTTTGTTTGTTTTATTTTTTTTTTCATCCGTGAATTTGATTTTTTTTCCTTACTGCATTAAAGATCGTCGATCGTGTCGAGTTTACAGTGCTGGAGTGTGCTTCTTGAACGTAGGGACCACGAGCGGCATGATCAGGGCAACGCTGAACTTCCTGACCCCTGTGCACTTGTTGATTTATGAAATTGTTACATCGAGATACGTTATACCATCCGATCTTTGGTCGTCCTTCTTTCCCGGATTTTTCATACTAATAAACCGAATCGGTATTGGTACGATGTTATGCAGTTGGTCAAACTGCCTAATTGAAATTATTTTGAGGGAAGATACAAAGAATTTTTTTTGAACAAGCACAGTCTACCTAATAGTCCGTGAAAGTAGGTAGAGAACTGCAATTAATTGAATTAAAGCCGTCGGTCATGCCGACGTAGAGTGCAAGGAGCCGTTGCACTAATTAGGAGCCCCCACCATTTGTTCTTTTATTTAATCAGTGTCCGTAAGAGGGTGGCTTAAGGGGTGGCGCCAGGCACGAACTTGGTGGAAGAAGGTTTCTCGCGTTGCGGTAGCAGACTATTACGCGACTCCCACATAAATTGGACGTCGCTGGCTCGAAATGTATGTAGCAATAAATCCCTCGCGCGAAAATAATGGCGTCTCATTTTGTAAATGGCGTAAAACTTAAAATTGTGCCCGTATATTATATGGATGGGGGGTGACGCATCGCTATCGCTATCATGCTAGCACCATTCGGTAAACCCCGATGCGGAGGAACCTCAGTATCAGTGTAGGGGTGGGTTCCGTGCCGCTGCGCTACCCTACAAGCCTACCTACAGTGCTTAGCGACCACCCCTGCCGCCTACGTTGCTTATTTTTTCTTGCCTATCTATTTTCTTCGGGGTTTCGCACCGATTTTTTTTTTTCTTATTCGTCCAAGAATCCACGAGCCAACACGACGCCGAGCGTCGTTCGCGAGATATTGCGCCACGACGATAACTCACCCTCTCCCCGACCCCCAACCTGTCCTTCGATCCGCCTGCAGAGTCTGCACCTCCCTTATACTGATCCATCCCTCTGTGCTTGAAATCCCAGCCCCCTTACCAACCCCTCTGCCCACAGTGGGAGAGAACCGAACAGTCGACTTCATTGCGTCCTGCGCACGTTTGTCACTGAACGTGCACATCACCTACCATTCTTAACTTCCTCGCGTTACCCCTTTACTAGTCCGTATCCGCCACCCTGGACCCCACACAATGCACCTTAACTATCCTTTCAAGACTGGGCATTCGAAATTTGCCATTCCTCCGACTCCATTCGCCGAGTCTGATGTCTATTCGGATTTATGCGCGACACCCGTCCTCGACTAAAGCCATTCGAATTCTACGGGGAAGGTTTTTATTGGCTCCGGGTAAGATGGAAAATGTCAGAGAGGTCGAGACACCCTGGGGAGGATTTCTAGAGTTTCCTTAATGAAAATACGCTAGAAATTGTTCACTTTAAAAAAATGTCCTGGAAATTCTCATGTATTAACGTTTTTACTGTCCAAAGTAAATAGCAGCGTGGCGTGGTGTTTAAAAAAAAAAAAAAAAATGTATTACCAACAGACAAGATGGTTCTACCCTGTAGCCACGTATTTATGTACGTTACTAAAAATATGGCAATTTTATCGATAATTAAATTCAACGTGATTTTCAATTATCGTCGTAACGCACCGGTTAAATCACAATGGGGCGAATCCTCTGAAAGGCCTTTCATTTTATTGCGAAAGCAGGGGGAAAAAAGATAAGTGAACGTTAGAGGGTAATTGGTGTAGCTACGAAACGGAGATCTCGAATGCGCTTCGAAGGTTAGTCGAGGCAATTTCGCTTTTTGCTGAGAAGTAATAAAAACCCTTAGGTGGTGGTATAAGGCGGCAGTGAGAAGCTGCGTGCGCGAGACAGATACGAGGTCCAATTTTCGAGCAGAGGGGTTGTCCAGGACTGGACGAACATCCCTCACTGTATTATTTATACGCGGCCGAAATTGGTGCCTGAGCATGCCAAGCACGCGCCCTTCATCCCCAGAGATGCTCGGAGCAATGTCCTTTATTTCTAACGTTCTGTGCACCGCGAAAATATTCATAATACGTTCTCACCGCTTGGGACGTTTCATCGCATAGTTACGCACCTGCCCTAAATCAGTCGCCCTTCCAAGGAATATTAAGCTGCCAGCGAGACCCAATAATGAACATTAGTTCACGCTTCTCAGCGATGTACCACAAAGATACCTATATGAATACACGTAGATAATCTTTTTTTTTTTAAATTGTTTTTAACAATCCTCAACGAGTACTGATAATATAATTTATTACACCCTCCGTAAGCTTTACTTAATTCCTTTAAAGAGTACGTTTTAGTTTCGATGTAAATTCGTGGCGGCAGGTTCAAAATGTTAGATTCAAAATTTCGCACAAGATTCTCACGAGAACAAAAATATGCTGTTACGCTCTATGGTGATAACGAATGTATTTTACTATAATATTTCTACTGTTACATATATATATGTATATGTGGAATATATAAGACGTACAGAATACGTTAAAGGAAAGCAAAGATAATTCTCCGAATTCAAAAGAAATACCTATAATAAGAACAAACTACTCGTACGTAGTAGATGTCAGGTACGTGGTATCCTGGAAAGCCGAGTATCAAGAAGCATTCTTCTTCAAGAATGCGTAGGTATTATTCCCATAGGTACGACCAGAAAACTCCTACGGGATAGAAGAGCAGAAACCTTAGATTAGAGTAGGTACGTTATAGTACAAGGCAAGGTAAGGGAAGGTAAAAAGGAAGGGCTGATCGAAAGCCAATAATTGGAATAAAGTCTCTGTCTCGCGGTAGCGTTTCCAAAGGCAGATCTCGTTTCACGGCTCGATTCTGTCACGAACTAAGCAAGGAGTTTCAGGACCGCATTCTCGTCGAGGGGATAACTAGAAAACTTCTTTTTCCTCGATCCCATCCCGGTCGGCGCCCACCAGGACCACGAAGTCCTTCGGTCCTTGACAACCCCCCCTGGCACCCGCCATTCTTATCCTTTATACCCCTTGTAGCGGGAGGAGTATCTCCGCGGTGCGGGACGTGTTCACCCAAATGCGCTGTTAAAATTTTGGACACAATCTCTCCATTTGTCTTGTGGGACCCAGAAATAAATCTCCGACGGCTCAGCCAGCTAAAGAAAAATGCCGCCCTCGGTATCGGTGTTCTCTGTAGCCACCCACCCCTCCTCCACGACATCATCCCCTCAGTCTCTTTTTCCTATCTACCGTTTCACTCTGTCTCGCTCTTCCAGAGACTCTTTTCTTCAACCAACCAACCCTCCGAAGAACGCGTGCGCCCTGCCACCACTCCAACCACCCCCACTGTACCGATGCTCTATCGATAAATCATAATAACAGTATTAACATTCCTACCGCTTCTTTTCCCCCATGGACGGTACTCACCCCCTTCACCCTCTTGAGGATACGTACCCTCTCTACCAGAGAACAATTCCACTTCCGTACCCAACATGACTTTATCCCGAGCACCGGCAACGTGAACTTGTACCTTTTCAGAATGTAGGTTGTTATCTCGCGGTTATTTGGATCTCAAATAAAAAGCTATTAAATTCTTCGCCAAGGTTTACGAAGTACAGGATACAGTATGGAAGTATCGGAGATAAAAAAAATTTCGATCGATCTCTAAAGAGCGACTACCTTTATACGCCAAGGGTTCTATATCTGAATTACGAGACTGTTGAGCGACCTGGAGACGAACGAACGGATCTGTCGATAACAGAACGCGTAAGCGACCTCAGAGACGAACGAATGGCCGCGAATGAATGAGTGAATGACAATGACGTCGTATATAAAATCGACAGGGCGGCGTGTGCACCAGGGCGCGATGCAACCAGGTGCAGTGGACATTTGTGCAACCGTATGAAATACAAGTTGCGGATCAGGGATCTTTCGTAGTCCTTTCCATAGTCGGCAGACGTGCGGACGTGTACATGGGGTTGCCCACGCGGTGCCGCGGCGCGCGAGGCACACGGCTCATGGCGTACGGCACCGAAGATGAATGCACGTTTTGGCGAAGTGCTTTATATAACGATAATTCAGAAGATAGCGTTGCCGAGCGGAATGCGCTGTCTGTGAAGAGCCCGGCATAAAATATGTGTCTGGTATCTTATTCTTCACCCAGTTCCAAGCACCAGAACTCCGCTTAGGGGGTTGGACCATAAGTCGGCCGCGTTGTCCTTACTACAGTACGCAATGTTTCGCGCTGTATTATTCCATCCATTTTCTTCCTTTTCTCCTATATCCTGTCCTTTTTTTTTCTGGTGCTTCTTCTTCCTTCCTTCTTACTCTCTGTATCTTTACCCCGCCCCACGCTCGAATTATTATTATTGCTGTTCCGGCTCTGGCTCCAGAATGTGCCGGCTGTCACATTAACGTCGTCCTGAAGAGCATCAACGGGGACGCTTCACTGGACGCGGACATACACTCGCTTGCCATCTCGGCGACGACTCTCTCGACTTTTCGTCCAATTTCGTCCTCGACTAATACCTCCGGAACCACCCATTTGCTGCGAGGATATAGTCGGTTTACTTCCGTTTACTTCTTTTGCTTATAGTTTAACTTTCCTCGTTCCTTACTTTCTTTACGTTCCTACCACTTTCTATCGGCGCTAGACATACCTTGGGACTTCGGATCGAGCTCAATGCTGCTATCACCAAAAGCCATTCTTACTCCTCTTCGTGGTCTCTGGTATGGCTGCCATTGGACTCTATCCAATGTTACCGTTTTCAGGATCTCAAAGATTCCAAACCAATCCCAATAGAGAAGCTATCACGAGTCTAAGTGCACGTTTCCGGAATACTTGAACGATTCTCAGGACGATTTTTCCTGGGGACCTCATGAGGTTATAAGTAGATATACCTCCATACCCCTCGTGGTGTCGGTAAGTTCTTTCTTCTTGGTACCGTACACGCCTCTGACGCCCTTACCACCTTCGGCATCACCGACCACCAGTCCCTATCTGCATGATACTTTGGAAGCAGAACGTCGTGAATGTATGCAGCGACACGTTCCTCGATCCTCTCCTCGTGCAGTATCCTCTGGCAATCTCCCCACTGTTCTCATGAGAGAGACTGACTCATGGCGTGCAAGGACTCGATAATATAGACTATACATATACATATACATATATACGACGAGACACGTGTGTTCTTTAACGTGTAAAGACAATAGAGTATCACGAGGAGCTCGAGACTCTTTGCAAAGCATAAGTTTTCCACGTGGTACGTGCTTACGGACTAGTTTCACTTAGGTATAAATTCAGCGAAAATATATTGTATATACAATGCATACTTACCCTCAGACTATGTAAAATCGGTATGCAGTTAGTCACACGATAAATACCAATAGCTAATAGAAATACGATTAGAGGATAAGATTTACGGGTAATATACCTAACTTACCTAATGCGTAGCTATAGTATAGATATATCTAATACTCCGCAGCCTCTATTCCAAAGGATCGCAAGATAAGGCAGGATTCCGGATGGCGGAATTTGGTTAAACTCGGTTAACGGATTGGATCTCGAGCGTGACCAAGCGTTATATAAGGTTCCAATGCATTACCCGGGGTGTAGTAGAACCGAGCCAGTTCGCAGCGTGCAAGCTCGCAGGCTGGAATGGAGTCGTAGGATAGCAATTTCGGGCGAGCAGTAATAAAGCACGTCTGCGCGCCGAAATCCTGATGAATGGCCGCGCTTAGGCTTGAAATGGAGAAGCGACGAGCCATTCGCTTACTCGCTTACTCGCTCGGCTTTCTCGCTCGTTCTCCATACTTAGATATATGTAGCTCAAACAGTGCTACCTACCCTTCTCTTTTGCTCCAACACTCTTTCCAACGTTTATTCTTTGTGTTTCCGTCGGTCCTTGCATTTCTTTTATTGTGCGTTCCTTATTGTAATCTTCATTCTCTCTTTCTCTCTCTCTCTCCCTATTGCTACTGTTTGTCTATTTTGTATTTATACGGTATTGCTACGTGTGTGCACGCAACCTAATCTCGCGCCTCATGTCCATGTTACGGGCTTACCATTGTAGGTGGCCACCCCCAAATTCTCACCCTCGCGTCGTGCGAGCGGTATGTATGTATAGTATGTGGATCGTGGTGCCTCGCGTATACATATAGTGGCCCGCGCGGAAAGAGGGATGAGCCCCAATAAATCTGCACATACCAAATTGAGAATGTAAAATACATGCGGAGCGCGTCTGCGCGACTATATGTGGGATTTATCAGGGCTGAACCTCGATGGGCAGGTACGAGCTTAATTTATTCGCCTGGTTAGGACTCGATCCCATGTTGCGCCCTCTTAATTCGTGCATTTTCGATGTAGAGTCTGGACAAGAATTAAAATTCTTTGCTCCAGATTCGCATAGATTTTTTTCTCGATGTCTAAGAGACAGCAAATTGTTTGCCGATGATAAAATGAAGATTTTGAAGAAAACGGGATAGGGCGACGCACCTGATTATTTTTAATCCTCAATTAAACTGAAATTGCTCCAGTGTCAATGCTGGATGATGATCGTATATTTGTTCTTGAGAATTTTCATTTAGGATATCCGGCTAGGATTAAATACAGTCTTATTCAAAATTTGTATAGCTAAGCTCTCCGGATGGTCACTCTGTCCTAGTATATAACTTTTAGGACACAGTGTATAGCGAGAGGTTCACAAGGAGGTTACAGGAGGCAGCCTAGTACCTATAGCAGCGACTGCTGGGCCTCTAAATCAGCCTCCGTGTCGTGATTCATGGAGGGCAACCTCTTGGCCCCATCTCCCACCTCTTCCTCCTCAACTCCTCCGCCATCTCTACCCTTCGCCCTTAGCCCCCCCCCCCCCCCACCTAGTCAACCCACTTCACTCCCTCGCTACACTTCACCTTCAAGCCATACACTCTTACACGATTCCTTCGATAGTGACCTCCTGCGCGACCCTTTTACCTTCGCCCCTCTGGCCACCATATTGGACCGATCTACCATCCACACCTTTTTACTTGAATGCATAGCACAACTCATCATTGGCTGTTTCTTGCTGTGAAATATAGTACTGTTTTTCTAAATTTTTTTTGTCAACCTCAGAATGATCATCATCGACTTTTGAACTACTCTGAATTATGCTTATACACAACGTAGGTGGCTTGTCCATTTTATTTCCTGGCAAACTACCCGGCACTAATCCCTTATCTACTGTACTACTGTGGTGCCACGACCTTGGTCAGGACGCCGGCGGCTCGGCGTCCCATTACGTTGGACACTTTATTTTTCCTAGGATACTGTTATTTGTCCAGCTTTTATGAAGCCACGAGGTTTAACTGAGCGTAAGAGAACGAAGTAGTCGATTGCGAGCAGCTTTATCCCGCTATCACGATCTGTATAATGCGCATGGAGTGCATTAGGCTTATGGTGACTTTTCATGAGAAATATGGATTGAGGATCGACGAGTACATAGATCATGGTGAGTTACTAACCTATCCGTTTACGCGAATTGACAAATATCCTGATCGTGAACGGAATAGGTCACACGAGTAGCAGTGGGAGCAACGGGTTTTCAGTGCGTTGCATAACTTTTTCAATGCGGATAAAGAACTCGAGTAAGATGTAAACTATGATCGATAATGAAATAAATTTCAATTACACTAGCTACTCGGGTACACATTCAATTACAGCGCCATTATCCACTGCTTAATAGCGATTCAGCAGCCTCGATACGAGCATTTGATTTATGTAGAAGCAATTACTGTCCGCGTTACCTTGCGCCCATTTCGGTCGGCTTACCTATACCATCTCTCTTGCGGTTCTTTCGTTTTTCATTTTTTTTTTCTTTTCAACCATTACCATCCTTTGCTACTTTCTTTTTCATGCAGTACTTCCTCCTACGATCGCTTCGTCAGTCAAAGGACCCTTATATGTATAAATTTGAAAAACTTGCCAAGTCTACCCAAGATCTATAATACAAACTCCTGGGATTTTATTGCAGGGTGATATAACGTTCCTCAAAATATGAGGAAGCTCATTCGACTGTAAGTCCCGCTCGTGTCTTTCCCATTGTACAGCTGTCGCTTAATCACGTCGTATTAGACGTACAGCGGTTCGTCGCAGCTTCATAAAATACATCCCCACGTGAACCTTGCAGATATCTGTAAGAGAAGGCCATTTTCGAGCTCATTGAATAGACAGGCATGGTTCTATGACCGCAGACCGTGCCAACTCCATTGTAGCGCCATCCACCACTTTATTCTCTTATTCTCTCCTCTCGAATCTGTACTATATCGTCACCCGTTACCTATACTTTAGGGTCTGCCTGGACTAATGATAATAAAACACCTCTAACTCCGGTACCTCCAGTTATACCCAATCCGAGTGCGAATAGCAGGCCAGTTTGGGCTTATTGCCCAAACCCTCGTAAAGAACCTAATCCACTTATAGTAAATGTGATGGACAATACGTAAAAGTAAAAATGACAAATCTATAACAACCGAATTATAATGAAATTATAATTAGGCAAATTTTTTATCGGCACGCCGATAAAAATAATCCTGAAGACTTTTCGTACTTTTTCAACTTTGCACGTAATTCCTACGAGAGTTGCTATTGGGTGCATTTAAATGTCGAACCTCGTGACGGGGAGTCAAGGCTCGTTTCTAATTAATGGGCCTACTTCGCTCGCGCGGATGCAGACTCAATTATTGTCGATGCTGCAGAGGCGTAGAACGAGGTGGAATACGAATTCGTGCTCTTACTCGTATTGGTGCACAGATGAGAGTACGCAAGGAAGCAGGGCATGAGCAATGGCTGGCAGCGCTCCGTAATAATGTTGTCTTCGTTGGCTCGTTTTATTTGCCCGCGGCGCAAGAATGTAGCCTACAGTCCGCCTCAAAATTCAAGGTGGTTGCGCAACCCGATCGTGAGGCGGTCTACCTACGAACACGGCCTCGTGGAATGGTGGCCGATATTCGAGACGCTTGTGGAACGAGTTTCGGAAAATTACGAAGTCGCCCGTCCGAGGAAGCGTGTCCTCTCGATCGATTATAATACCATTGGATTGCCTTTGATCCTGGATCTGGTAACGTTGACGAAGGTGCAGTGCAATCAAATAATTTACCAACTTGGAATAATCAAATTTCGAATTTACGTGTCACGGAGTGACGAAAATAATTTTAATATTTCTCATATACATTAAGACGCATTGTCTCTGCAAGAATGTCATTATTATTAACTGCGTTATACATAAAAAAAAATATTATACAGTGGGCGGTATTGTCAGAAATTGCATTGATATTTCTCAAGAGAAAGTAAGACTTTTGATTTTCAGTATACGATATTGGTTAACATGTATATGGCTGTTATATATAATTCGTGTACGTATATACGTATATCCACGTAAATGTGGCTCAACTAAACGGCAGGAGTGGCTGACAATCAAAACGCAGTAACCGTAGATCATACGAGGGATAACGATGGGAATTGGCTCTTGCAAATACATTAGGCAGCGAGGAGGTAAACGGGATGGGAAATCGCGGCATGGGTAGATGCTTGATATCAGCGAGAAGAGAAGCGCGATATAGTGTGTATAGGTATACACGGTGCAGTCAGAGTCCAGAACAAGAGGGGAAAGAGGGAGGGAGGGAGAGAGAGAGAGAGAGAGAGAGAAAGGAATATCAGAGAGGCAACGAGAAGAGAAGATAAAATAGAAAAATCGTCAGCGCTCAAGAGCCGGGGATAGGTGCCTGGAAAAAGTATAAATTTCTTTAATGGCGCTAATAATTTCATATCGCATAATTTACTTACTGCGAAACGTAACGCCAGTAGCTACCAGAGGCATTAACGAGGAGCCTAATATTTATGTGGTACTCGCTCGCCCGCCACCCAGATAACACCCTCCTCTCACGCCCCTCGCGAAACCCTTGACTATATACCCTTATACCTTACTCCAGTTTGCTGGTGGTTTCTTGAGTTGGCAGATAAAAAAAACACCCCTCTTGCAAGATAGGTAGTAGGTGTCTCTACCCATCCACCCACCCAACCACCCTTATACCTACCACTGGTAGGACCATACGCCCTTTTTCTATCTGACTTTTAGCCTGAATCCTAACCTAACCTTTCTTCAAGGACAAAGGGGGAAGCGTCGCTAAGCTCTTCGTAATTTAGGTACAGCCTGACTCTTGCCGGGGGATCAACCCTCTGTTCAATTAGTAGCTTCTTACCGCTGAGACCCTACGTAGCAAAGGAGGGTTGTTGATGATCGCGGATCTTATATCTTGAGAATATTTGCTTTGTCCCTGTTATCGTATACGAAGCATTTTTTTTTTAATTTTTCGACAACCTGCCGCCTGTTACGTAACCGTATAGCGCTCATAGCTGTTAAGGGTAGTAATGCGATTGTGAATATTCCTGAATGAAAAAGCTTAATGCGCCATTATTTACTTGATAGTGGACAACCTGGCCAAGCGAACCAGCACGTGTTTACGCGTTTATAACAGACGTGACGTAGAGTTCGAGAATTGGACGTGTGTGCGCACGTGTGTTTATACTGTTTGCAATGCAGCGCGCATTACCGGCCGTAATGTGGCAGTGGGGTGCGTCGGGTTAATATATTTTATTTAACTCTGACTCCTGGCGAAATTACACCATAATTAATGAAACTAAACTATTAATTTAAATTCCATTGTTCCATTATAAATAATTAGCTGTTAATAACCAACGACACGTAATGTGATTGGAGAACAAATGCTCGTTACCAATTGTCATTAATCCAACGTCCCAGCACGCGTTTCAGGATACTTCAGCCCGCCCAAAAAAATTTTTTCATTTTCCAAAAAAAAAAAAAAAAAGGAACGAAATTCAAACGTATACACAGTGTAACGTAAATACCCATCACCGTTAAATTCATCCCGGCACAAGTCATCCAATCCTATCGCTATGATTGATACGTTAATCGACGATAAATCTATCGCTGTCACTCGTTCATTAGAATCAACAGAATATAGATCTCATTAACGGAAAGTCTCAATGGACCGTGTGTATTATTTTGAAAAATTAAAAAGCACATCCGAGTAACATATAACGGCGGACGAGAAGTCGAAGATCATTGATAGACGTTTAACACCGTGTCGGGATATCAAACTCATGCGTGCCAACGGGTACGTCTTTCTTACGATGCCTTCAATTAATCAAAGGTAAGCCGGCGCTGATTACTCTTGCGATGCACTTAGTCGCGTACATGCGATTACACGCTGTGAGATAGACAGATGAGGCTACGTGCCCGTAGTTAATCTTCCTCATGTCAAACGATACGAGCGTCACACATAGGGTTGATAGAGGCGTGTACGTTACCTACGTACACGAATTTCACATGCAGTCGAGATGTTATGTTGTAATCACGCGCCGTGCATTAGACGAGGCCGCGAATAACGGGCTGTCCATACCAATAGGTAACCAAGGATAAGTTGATGGCGACGTCGGGAGTCAGGAAATCACGATCGACACTGCTATAACTGTCGTCGCCCAGCCAAGTCATTGTCGTCCCTTGAGAATAACTTAAGTATCCTTTATCGAGTTTTCCTCTTTTTTTTCTTCTATACTTTCATATCCCCCCCTGTGACCATGGGGATGTGTCATATGTAGAATTCGAAGTACTACAACAATATCAATACGTACTAAAGTATGGTAGTCGGGGTGGGAAATCTTAAGGAGCGAAGATATCGAATCAATGACAGTTCAGTCTGACGTTCTATTGTGTCTGACGTTGATGGTAGATGCTGCGTAAATTACAATGATAGATCCTTATCATAATTTTTATACAGATTAATAAACGTCACTGTAACATTAGTTGACTTGGAGGAAGAAGCAGTCACTAGTTATAGCATAACGAAGATACAGTGCTGCCAGGAGAGGAGGATCACGATACGAAGCAACGAAGCGCACCGGCGCCCGTAGCGGCTCCGTCGAGGCGCCGGCGTCACTTCCGCCCCCTTCCAATCTACCCCTCTACCGCTTTATCCTACTGTGTCTATAGATATAGAGCCAACGGCATGTCTCTTGATACTCTGTGGAATACTTGGGAAGTCCTCTTTGGCGAAGCTCTTTCAGAAGGAACCAAGAAAAGTGGTATGTACATACATGTGTACGGGACGGGAGTTCAGTACCGAGAATCAAGAGCGAAGAACCAAGAACCAAGACACTCCTCGAGCACGCGCCAGAATCGCGACTTGCATTCGATGCACCCGGAGATGCCCTCCTACTCCCACGATAAATAAATGCACCAGCTAAACCAACTCACCGGTTGTTGATCCTGCAATTTGAATATATCAGACGCATGCGTTAAAGTGCAGTCTCGCGACTGCAACAATCATGTGGATTTTTCAGATAGTCTCTACGTATACACGATTTTTTAATTAGTTTTTGACATTTTAATTTGTAAGTTTTTTGCTTTTATTAGCAATTATGACATTTTTAAACTACATACAGGCATAGTGTCTAAGACCGTGTCTTTTTAATATTGGTGTCTTTCACGAAACGTAATTCCGGTGGGTCCCGACAGTTCATGGAATAATCGATGGAATTTGGTACGTGCTTCTCGTTCGGGTCTATTTATGGTCTCCGACGTCTATCGTACCGGAAACGACTAAAGGCAATTACATACGAAGGGTTATCGGATAATGGAAGCCCATGTCCGTTGCTGTCGGTAAGAGATGGATTTTGATTAAGGTACTTACACATCTCTTATTATTTGCAATTATTATTTTCCTATTCTTGGGAATATTCTGGTAGCATGTCCTCGTTAATTTTTGGTGAGATCGGGAAAATTAACGCGTTTCGGGTAAACACGTTACATTACTATGGCGAAGATAAATGTATAGGATATTACTGCTGGTTTGGGACTCTGTTAATGACTCCTCGTATTATATCCATGTGTTTGAATTTTCCATGCTTAACCCATTATACCTGCGATTGAATATTCTGGTAACGAAGTAAACGAAAACATCGATTTAAGATAAGCGCTATACGGTATTACATCCTAATCATCGTTTATCGGCATATTCATAGTTTTATAATCGAAAGACACTATAAATGGAATCAGTATGATTTTTTAATTGTCAGTAATAATTATCGGCATATTAAGCATTGCGTCGTTTAATGTTCATAATTATTTCATAACATTATAAAATTATACCTATTCAAAATTCATAACCATATCGCTAAGTCCAGTCATAGACGTTATATCTTATAGATGCGGTTAGGAAACGTCATCAATTTTCCACCCCCATTAATCATTTCGTGCATATACCTATGTACAGCAATCGTGCTTAGCACCTTATACGAACGAATTCTAAACATAATTTAATTTAGTGTCCTGTATTTTATCTAGTCATATCGTACACGAGTTATCAATATTTATTAACCTGGTTGTAATTAATTCCAATAATTCATAATAGCAATGATAGAATTCAACAAGGAACTATTCAAAGATCAATTCATAATATTTTTGTCATCGATGCCAATTACGTATTATAATCGATACATCATTAATCAGTCAATGAAATATTACATGGTACTGCCTTGCACGCATGTAATTTCCGATTCTGAAGAATTTCAAAATAATTCCACATACGAGTAACACGAGCATAGTACCAGGTAATCGTGCAGTAATTGTACGAGTGATCAAAGTAAAGATCGTAGCCGCAAAATTGCATTACAACGTCTGCTGGTAGGTGTCATGAGTCATCGCACCGTGAACAGACGGAACGGAATGGAACGGAACGGAACGTAGCTTGCACGCAGAGCAGAACCGCCGCTCGCGGTGCGAGCTGCATGCGGAATGAGCCGAGAGGATAAATAACTGACGGCAATAAGCTCGCGTGAAATTATGAATCCTGTCATCTGCGCCCTCTGTCCCCTCCGGTATATCCGACACGACCAACCCTCTCGATTATTATTCTTTTGGGAGGGTGGAGGAGCGCGTGGGTGGTAGATGGTTTATTATTAGCGAAAAGCCAGTGAACACTGAGAATTTCATTCGCCAATGACATGACACACTGACCGTTTGATACGTATATTTCTGTAGACTCCATTATACGGTTACGTGTAAAATACTTAAAAACGTTTTATTTTCATATAGAACCATGGACAAAAATAAGCACACTGACCACACCCAAAAAATAATTGATTTGAAATTGACTCGAAAAAATTTCGAACATCGCATATTTATTTTATCTATCAAATTTGACTCTAGACCAATCTACTTTATAAAGGATGCCTATAGTTTCACAATGTTCAGCTAAAACGAAAATAGAGAGCATAGTTATACCGAGCACAGAGTATAGCCCAGAAGGCGGGAGGCACCGACCAGACGTTGGTAGGATATTTATTGTAACGAGGACTTATGGCGACAGATTTAGGAATTAGGGTATCGCGGCAGGCCCGGCCCCTGGCAAGGGTTTCCATGGAACCCGTACTCCGAAATCATGTATATATATACATATACTATACACCCAGGTGTATACGTACGAATGTACTCATACGGAGAACTCGACTAGGCATACGAATAGGACGTAGCAGAGAGGATCCTTGTGAGCTTGCATGGACCCACGTGATACCGCAATAATCCACGAGGATTATCCTTCGTGTTCTGCGCCCTCTCGAGAGGGGCTATCGGACCAAACTGGCCGAATATTCACAACCCCGATACACCCTCGCTCTCAGATCATCCTGTTTCCTCTTCTCGCTGCGTGACCTCAAATCCTTCACGTCCTTCTGCATCCCTCGCGTACTGTATATACGTAGAACAATGTGTATACTATCTACCAAGTATATATATACTACTGTTCTATGCTAGATGAGATCCTGTCCAAGGACATGCGGCAATGTTACTTACCTAACCGCAACTTAGGCAGCGTCCGCAAACAGCCGATCGGTCATCTTGTGAAATGAGATTTTGGCGCGACTGTCTGGTATAACTATATCTATATAGCGAACTATGACCCATAGGTGAATTTAGAACGGTCTGATCATAGGGAATGGGAAGTTTGCGAAGTGGCAGTTAAAAAAAATTTCATTTCGGGTAGAGATTGAAGTGTAAAGCTCGGTGTGGATGAACCCTAAAGAACGGAGTGACGAACGAGAGGTGGTCGTAGGGGTTAAGCGTTACGAAAGTATCATCCGTTTACACCTATTGGACTGTCAAATTTATAATCACACGTATAGCACTACCCCTCGTAGCCGGTGCACTTGGTATGATTTAGTCCCAGTCACCTGTGGGAGGATCGGGAATTGAGTCGGATGGATTGCTCGAATGGCTCACGGGCCGTGTTATGTATCGTCGATCGGTGTACTCTCCATTTCTGTTTTCATTTTATTATTTCCCGTTCGTCTTTCCTTTTCTTTTTTCGCCAATTCTCAAACTCGTCGAGCTCGTAATTATCACGTCTCATTTGGAGCATAGATAAAAACGTGCGGGACACAAAATGATCCGCCTATAAATCCTAATAAATGCCTACCTGCTCGTACGGATATAAATAAACCAGGTTGGTTGGGGGGAGGTTGCTGGGGAAATAGGGTAGGACTAGGATAAAAGTGATAGGGATGGTGGGAGATGGAGCGAGACGGTACGAGAATGAAAATCGTACTGTCTCCCAGGGTGGGGAGGGTTAATCGTCAGTGGTGGGGGAAGACGCGCATGCGTCACGGACACAACTTCATCATGGATGCGGGAGAGAACAACATACATTCCAACTTCGTATAGGCATCCCTTGCGTGTAGCAACCACGTTCGGTGAGTGTATGAGGATGAGCGGTATAAGGGATGGGAAAGATGGCGGGGTGCTATGGGTTGCCCAGTGAGCGTAGGGGTACCCATGTAGAGGTGGTCTGGGTCCTGGGAAGAGAGGTAACAGGGCTCGGTGGAGAGGGGGTGTGCATTGCGGATTTATTCCCGCCAACACATTCATCATGGCGGATTTAGCTGAACCCGTAACGCATGGCTGTGGATATATATCTGTTGCCATCCCTCCTCGTCGTCCTCCTCCATTCTGTGCCACTACCACTACCACCTTCTGAACCTCATCCACCTACATCCTCCTTCTCATCCCATTGCCTCTGACTTCTCTCAATTCCAGATGCACTCTTATCCTCTTTTGATTAACAAAAAACAAAAAGGGTGAAAAAAAAAAGGAACTCGACCCGAATCACACTCAACGAGTCTAGTGAGTTATCGTGCGAACCGTACAGTAATTATCAATCTTTATGGCGAGCAATTCTTCAGGATACCCGCTCAATTCGCTGGTTTCGGAATTGAGTGTACGCAAAGATGGCACAGCGAATTTCAAAGGTACTTGATATTCCGTGGAAGGTGTAAGGACCTTCCATGCAAGCACGAAGAAAAATGGAGGAACATTTTTCGAAGCCGGGCTCGTAACTCTATCGAATGCGTCGCGTTAGAGCAGGAGTCAAGTACCCGGGATACTCGGGTATCGGGAACGAAATTACAAATGGATTGCGAGGGACTGGGGTCGTTTTGTCAAGTGCGGAAAGAAGGAATCGGTATAAGGCCGTATTCAAGGGCGGTACCTTAAGGGACCCACTGTATTATGGAACTTTGGTCGAGTTGACCATTCGAGGCAGGAAGCGTGTCCGTAAATGCCTCTTTAATAAATCTTTGCGTGCTATCAGCAGCTGATCGCCATGCATCATGGCGACGCGTTGACAGACCCCTACAGCTACTCTTCGCCCTTGGTCCGTACTCTCCCCAACGGCGTAGATACGATATTACGGGGATTCGAATAAATCTATGGCTCATCCATCTACATTTTATCCCCGGAGAACCGACGCCATACATAGCTACATTGCTATACATATTCTTTATATCTATATAGATATAGGTATACCTATAGATATGACAACTTCCTCCTCATCGCTCCTCTTCCTCATCTTCTTCCTCTTCCGCTTTTCTACCCTAGTCCTCTTACTACCACTATTACCGATACCACTACTATTATCCACCATCTACTCGCCACCTTCTTTTTACCCTACCTTCGATATGATGCCACCCTCCTGAACCTCCGCGCCCTCGAAAGGCTCACCGAGTCCCTCTTGTGCCAGGGAGCACGGGAGAGGCTTCAAATCCGATCTTCAGACTCGCCTCTATCGAGATTCCAATAGCGGCCTTATCGAGGGCTTTGTGCGATGAGGGATCGCAAGCCGCTCGGCTACTTTCTAAGGGTCTCTCATATTTTACATTTATTATCATATTTGAGGCGTTCACAAATCACTTTTATCAAGGAGACGCGTTATTAAAGTCACATATATACATTATTCAAGGAGGGTGGCCGTATAAAGATGAATTTTTTGTAGGAGACCCAAGCTGTATTGATTATTTTTGATAAACGGCTTTCACTTCTTCTAATGCGTGTTTTAGCAAATTGACATTTGGAGAAATTTGAAAATTTTTTTGCGACGATCGTCTCTCGTAACGCTCTTTCAAGTGGCTTTTAAATGGCATTGTAGGGTTGGCAGCTAACTGATCGGGGTGATTAACGACTTTTGAATTAACGCCAACTCTTATTCTTTGACATAATTTATATACTTGAGGGATTCATTAATTTTAGATTTTTGAATAATTAGAGTAAACATCAAATGGGCTTTTATTAAAATAAATACCAACAAACATACAGCGGTTTTATTTCTGCTCTGTCCTGTTACGTGTAGATACAATAGGCTCGTTTTACGTATTTTGTTTCTTTTTTATTTTACATTCGTATATCCGAATTTCGTAAAAATTCTTAATAAATATTCGTAACTACGTTCGAAGCTATCCAAATCAAAGAGAATCTCGCATAGTTTTATTTTATTGCACTTTTATCTAATACGATTAATTTAATATTTAACATTGCCAATACATTTATTTGCAATTATCGGAATCCACTGTCAATCGCATCAATGATTAATCAATAATATGTCACAATAGAACAAACTAATAGAACGATACGATTACATATGCATGTAAAATAATTCCTTTAAAAACTTCCGTCTGCGTAATGCAACTCGACGATAAATAAAAGACAAGAACAATTAGGTACCTAGCGTTCGTATAGTATATTTTCTCTTTGAAATATCAGACAATATCTACATTAATTACTATAATATTTGCACTTTACTTTATTGAACACCAGGACCTTGCGCAGCTGATGGATGAGTCAATAATGCGACGGAAGTCCGGAATTCCTTGGCGCCATTTCTGGAAATCGAGGGGCAGCGCGTTAGCTTCAACCATCGAAGTACATTAGGGTTGGTTTTTTTGTTTTCCATCCTGCCATCCGAGTCCTACACACTACACACTCGGAGGATTCACATGACACATTATACATATAGCGGATATATCACACACACTCGAAAACATTTTTACAAATATACACATATAGATATACACTATTTGAAACACCGTAATAACTAATCCTAAATAAAAAATGCAATCAGGATGCACTAAATGTATCTGGCATGCTATTTCGTGAAATTTAGTTCTCTGAAAATCGTACACGTAACAGCTAACGGAATGGTGAAGTTTGCTACCTATGCCGTATGCATCCATTTACTGTATTCACCCCTCCATAAGCCATGGGATACAACACCATAGGTCGACAGCTGTTTCGAATTCTCCTTAGGGAGCTAAACGCGGCGATGGAAACCATTTTCCCCATTGGTTTGAAAGAGAGAAAATAGAAAAATGGCTCCTCATAGTTTTTTTATCAATTACATGCAGTTTATGATATATATAATAGAACGCGATTTTGTAACAAGTACAAAAATTCGTATTTTCATCAAATTCGATACGTGAATATTTTTTTTGGAAATTTATCGATCAGTATCGATCGTCGTCTACACTTGTGTTATCTATTTACTTGAAGTTGTGTATGTGAAAAAATTTCTCGTCCAATGGATCTTCGTGCAAGTGTCACGCGATACGTCGAAAAAAAAGGATCTCGACTCAAGTTACGGAAAGCCGCAGCCTAGGGATGTTAGAATGGCGAGGGGAAGTCAGGATGGCGTTTGCAAGGGAGGGAAGGAAGATCTCGACCCAAATCTGAGGGACGCGAAAAGTTGGCTCGTCGATCAGTCGCCGGAAGGAAGGAAGGAAGGAAGTACTGCCGCGAGGACGCTAGCTCGCTTCTTGCTGTGTATCTTTGATGCTGTTCCTATGTTTCTTCGTGCTCTTTCATTCCGACTGCGTATAGGTCGCTCTTTTCTCTACTCCTTTCGCAGTGCTATTGGTTTCATTTTCCAAATTGCTACGAGAGCCATGAATTGGCGCTGGCATTTACTTCGCTTCTTCTTAACGAGCCATGTAGTTTTGTACGGGACGCTCAGAAACAAAAAAAAAAAAATAGGTAAAAAAAGAGAATTGGCGGTACAAGATAAAAATAGTGGCGATACGTTAGAACGTGTATAAAAGTGAATATAGGTACGCTCGTGGAATCTTCTTTGCAGAATCTTCGTGTATTCATGATATCGGGAGAAACTTTCGGATATAATCAAGTGCAGCATTCGTTAATAGTATTCTTGAACTTTTATATCGTCGTTATATGTACATACGATTGCGAAAGGGTTCTTAGTAATGGGTTTCTGCAACTATATAACTTTCTTGTTCCATGTACGATATTGACAAGAAGATAGATGGCAATACATAGGTATATTGTTGGGTCCAAAAACTATCGAATTTCTCCATAATTTATACGTTTTCAAGAATGACCTTTGTTATTCATCTAATATCAATATATCGTAACTTTCGTCAAATCATATCACGATATCGTATCCACCGTTTCCTTACGTAATGATAATCATAACACAAGGCTATTTTCTCCAAGTAGTATTAGCGCAAACGATTCACAGGGTACGTATATACACCGACTTGGGCAGTTGTTACCAGAACGATACCCAGAGATCCTAGTCGGCTGCCGAATCTCGACGATGAGTCTAGATAGTCGCATCTCGTAAAGTCCCAGGAGTGCCGGTGCTCGCGCTCTCGACGCGGCGTATGATCGTAAATCATTTTCCACAGGGTCTTCCCGTGTTTCCATCTTCTCTCCCTCTAGAGGTCTCTCTCCATTCGAGCATAGCTCTCTCGTAGTCGGAGGTTCCCCGAAGCGTAGAAGACTTTGACCTTCCGTATATAGCGCAGGGTCCGTATCTCGCGGCGGCCATCACCATTTTCCAACTTGTCTCTCGAATCCCACTGACGTAAGTAACAACATATATAAAAGTAAGTGACTCGCTCGCGGGGCGGTGATGCAGGGTCCTCCTATCTGCGGAGTCTATCGGGCAGTAAACAGCGAGCAGCAGATAAGGCCAAAGATATATTATAGACGCTAGTTCCATCGTACCTACGTACAAGCTGGAGCTAGCTAGGATCGCGCTCTATATTTCGCCTTTTTTTGTCGGGTTTCCCCTGTAAAAACGCCAACGGCGTCTGAATAGTCGCACGGAGGACGGAAGTCAGTTTGCAAGCCAAGCATGGGGCGGCGGCGCCGAGCAACCCCTTATTTTCCTCCTTCGTCGCTAGCGAGTAGCTATACCAGCCCCCAAGCGATCTCTTCGGCTCCCTCCTGTACCCTCTCTTTCTCTCGCTTCCTCGCACTCTCTATCCAGCCTCTCCATACCCCTCCCCACCCTATAGCCACCCCCCTTACACCACCACCTTTTACCACCCCAAACCTTCCATCCACTTCTTCTTTCACCCTTTTCTTACAGCGTCTCCGACTCTTCCACCTTCTTCGTCCCTCTTTCCCATACTCTGCCTTCATCCTGCTCCCTCCCTATGGGATCCTCTTCGTTCCTCCATGTCGGATTCTCTCGATGCTCGAATGCCCGATGCTGCGATACATCACCCGCACGCTGCTCTTTTCTGGCTCCCGGGGACTCCGGTATCGCATATTCCCTTCGTGTTCCCAGTACTACCCTCGACCTTCCGTCCACCACCATCCACTTCCACCTCGCGAATTCAGCTGCAGTACCAACAGAAATTTTCTTGTACTTTTTCCCCATCCTGGCAGGATGCCTTCCTCTTTGCGGCCTGCCCGACGCGAATCTCTGCTCTATTGGCACCAGCCAACAACCTTCCTGACTTTTCGGTCTCCTCTTAACCGGGTTCGTCCACGATCACCGAAGTCGGTTATATACGCGTCTATGTATCCGGCTATTTTTTTTAATATCGACATTGCTGAGTTACATCCAACAACCGTACGTATCCAGTTGGAATTCGTATGCGTCCCCTTACAATTCGGGGGCGAATTGGGAGAAAACGACATTATACGGCAGGTGGACACACCCGGTATATAAGAAATTCTTTGTCGTAAATTTTTCTTCTGGAATTCACTGCGCAACGCGACAACGAGCATCGAGGCGTATATTTAATCGCTCGTGATACCGGGCACGTTCGAATATCATACGCGAAGACATTTTTATTGCTCGGACATACGCGGTGCATATTACGCACTCACTTACCTAACGTAACGTCTGTTTCACTGATCCTAGGTTCTGATTCGTACTTTCTAAGTCCTGGGTCATGTACTGATTATGGTATGTTGTCATGGTTCTACTGTGTTACCCATCGGTTCTATTCCGTATTACCTTTCAAGCTGTACAACGTCTATGACACATATAATACATCACGTTGTACATGTAGGAACATACGTGAAGGTTGGAGATCGTAGCATTGAAAACTGTAAATTAATCAGGAACTTTGTACCAGTTTATTCCTTCTGCAATAAGCCGTACAGTTACGCGACACAAGGTCGTTTGGTTGAACGAAAATATTCTATAAAATTTTGAATATCCAGAGTATACATCAAAACGAGTCATATTAATTTATTGAACTGTATGACAGAATGACGTAAAGCATTGAAATTCTACTTTAAACAGCAATTTCCGGATTCAGGAGAATTCCACTCCGAGTCAAAGAAGAGACAGATGTGAAAAGTAAAAAAAAAAGTTGAAACAATTCTTAACCAAAGCGTGAGGACGCGAAGGCTGCAATTCCCATAAATAAGACGACACGCTCGTAATAGGATTTGAATTTCTCAACAGCGCATACGCCACGCGAGGGATGGAGGGTGTGCATGCATCCCCTCCGACGTGGGAAGGATTAACTTTTTAAAAGAGGGAAAAGCCCCGTGCCGACGCGTCGGCTGCACCGCGACGCCTCTGTGCGCCATCCCCTGCGGTCTCCAAAACGAGGTGGAAGGGTTATATGCTTTATTTCGGCATTATTTCAGAACCGTGAGCGTTGAGGGCGAATTATTACGCTGCTGTCAGCCACCACCCTTTACTGATCTGCATAACCATCATGGTTTCCCTTGAGCAGACTTTAATCCCCCTTCTCGTACTCCCTATCACATTTTCCATGGGCCGAAACCACTCAATAGAAGGCTCCGGGACCATCAGCCAACCGCGAAAGCGATTACAAATTAGCTCAACGCTTCTTTGCGCTTTATTATTAACCAGAAAGTAACCCCTAGGGAGTGACTACAATTATTCTGCCTTTTGTTTCCCGATCCACTAACGCCTAACTTTGCTTCTTCCTTTCTACTTGCATCCCTTGTCGAGGGGTTGCCACCTTACTTTTTCACCCTTCGCCGGTATCGGATTTCCTTGCGTTAGTTATGGCGGACTGTAACCACTCCTGGCCATTTGTGCGGATTCTTCATTTATCGTAAACTGATACCTTTCTTTATCGATTCTACTTGCAGTGTCCTGGCAAATAATACGTATAATGTAACGTATATAGAGACGATTTCGTAGTTGGAATTATTTATGGTTATTTGATATATGGTTCTTGCAGAATTATTTTATATTTACAGAAATGACGCATAGAAGGTGCCGCTTTTATCTTTCATGAACGTCAAGTGGCATGACGGTTATGAATTTCGACCTACAAGTTTTCGTTTCCATGGAAAGTTTCCAGGAGTCTACAGTGACTACGCGTCCTCGCGAGGACCAGTTTTGTACGGGACGTGCGTGCGCTCCTACCTTCTACAGACGCGTCGAAAAATAACCTGCACTTTTTTTTGCTTCTATTTCTTTAGAGCGACGTAACACGAAAAGTGTACCGCCCGGGGTTTATTCTAGATTTACGAGGTCTTCCCCATTGGTTACGCCACGGGCGAAAATTGGGCACTTCGGGACTCCTGCGTCCCCTTCCTATCCTGCTACCACCCTTGTATTTTACTCTTATTTAAGGACAATGAGTTACCGTTTTTTTCTTCTTCTTTTTCTTATGCAAAAGATAAAAAGATTCACCGCGTGACGGAGACGCTCTTCCGACGTTTCCGCAAACACTCGACCGAGAAATGCCGTTAGGTTGCCAATTGTTAGGAACCTGGACACCATAGCCAATATACACGGACGGCAGGAATACCTACATACCTACGAGTCCCATTTTGGGACTCAAGGTTTTTACGAGATTCCATGTAAAAAGTAACCGTCTAGACGGAGGAACTAGCAAAACCAGACAATTTCGCGGTATAGTCTCGAGGTCAATGTGTAATAGGTAGGCCATATTCAGGTATTGGCATTTGCTCTATTTTCTTTCATTGTCGCAATTTTAAAATGTCGACATGCGCAGGTATACGGACTACACGAAGTGTATCAGCTAAGATGCACGTTTGTGTTTTGCGGTGAAACGGTGCACGGTTTTGAAAATTTGATGTGACACATGTTAAATATTTTTTTAATTGAACATCGATTACGCATATTATTGCTCGTTTAATTTCCGTTTGCAAATAAAAAAATTATTTTTGACATTACAAATAATACCAAAAAAAGTTAAATGCAAAAGTTATAGAGCAAGGAAAAAAGAATAGAGACGAAAAATAAGTTCACACAGTCAGATTTCCGATACTGACGGAGCGCAGTAGCTTTTCGAACGTGCGATTCGAAATTATTTCGAGGTACCCGTCCAGTAAGACACAAACCGTACAAAGTGATTAAAAGTTATTGCAATCCTATTTTTTCTTATAATATATTCAAAGTCTATATATTTCATTTTCGATTCCACGTGCTCCACACCATAGATTCTAAAGGTTACGAGAGTCTTTAGCGTCTGTACATTCGAAAAAAAAATTATTAAGCTAAGTAAAAACCCATAGAGATATTCACTTCATATTTTTGTATCTGTAAAAAGATAAGGTTTACTAACTCTGTCAGCATCTATGGTCCATTGACTGTGTAAAGATAATGACAAAATCTCAAGTGATCTGATTAATTAGGTCATTCTTGATAAAAAATTTAAAAGACTCCAATTCACACCATCGTCCCTAGGGCTATCCAAGAAAACCAAGAGCGTTCAATATAAATGGACGCGCCCTGTAGAAATAATTATATATCACTTGGGGCAGGTCGGAATTTAATTCGTAATGGAGTTCTCCCGGCGAGTAACGAACACTTTGCGGCCAATATAATCTCTAATAATTCTAATAACTCGCGCGGGTCGTCGTAAGCGAAGGAGCGCTGGTACAATGAAGGGAGTGAAGCAGTATAAGGGGTTGGGATTCAAGAGAGGGTGAGAACATTTCCTGGAGCCGTGCCCGGTGCGCCGCGGAGAAGAAGACCCGCAGCGGGACCGAGATGAGACGAGAGAAGAAATGAGAAAAGAGCACGGCTCCTGGATAGGTATAGTGATGCGTACAGCTTATAGGGATGCTGAGAGGAAAAGGAGAGCAGAGAAGAAGACCAGAGGAGAGAAGGAATAGGTCGGGGGATGGAACGAGGAAACGGAGGGAAGGCCAATTAGAGGGCGGAAAGATTTATCTGCGGGCGACGGGTGTGCGGATAGTAAGGGGTAGGTCGCTCTCTCCGTACCGTGCTTGTATTATACCCCGGTCAGGCGTACAACCCCGTCCACAAGAACGCGACGTGGTCCAGCTGCCAATGTCTTCCGAAGGAGAATATACCCTTGATATCACTTGGGAAATATTTCACTAGACCTACTACGGGATAAGTGACAGTGTGAGTGACGATATTGCGAAATAAATCGAAATTCCGCGCAGTATATTTTGGCAATACGTTTACGTAATATATTATATAGGCCGATACCAACTACGTATTACGTAATAAAAGCAAAATGACGTAATTGCTAGCTCTCATCCTTTGCCATACAATTTTTCAAGAATTAATACCAAAGTCAAATTATACTTTGACGTGCACTCGTTTCGCGTCTGGATAACGTAAGCACAGCGTGTTGCCTTCTGGGAAGAGGCCGTAGGGTTTAAATTATTTTAATAAGAACGGCTGACATCTTAACTACCCGGATAAGCAGATCAAAGCATTGCCCAGGTGCTGGTAGTTTCTACAAGCAAAATAGCCGCCGTCATAATGATACCTATATAAGAGTCTACAACATCACGAACCTGCAACCTCTATGTATACATAAAAGAGACCCTATTGCCTCTGATACTTTTATAGACCAGTACAAAATTAGATGAGTGTCTTCGTGCGGACAAACAAGAGAACCGGTAGAATGAGCCAGCCGCGTGTACGACTAGACCCAGCTTCGTTTAGGGTACCAAAGAAGAAACATTGTCAGAGAAGAAAAAATTTTTTAATTTTAATTCCAACTAATTACTACGCCGTGTAATATACCGCCATTACGTTACACCCCGAGAGTAATTCCTAAAATTCTTAAGGACGTTCAGTCCCTCCCTCTGACTGTACCACCCCTTCAAAAAAAAAAAACCACTCAGACACCGTATACGTTGAGTCATCAATGAGTCACAATGTGCAAAGACTTATTTTAAACAACCGAGGCGTTACGGGTGCTTGTAATAGGAACAACAACGCGAACGGCCTCGCACCCTGCCAGCCAACCAGCCACCCCTCAGTTCGTTTCCGTGTTGTTACATAATACACGCTGCGGCGCGGTTACGCGGATGAGGGATGAGGTGCTGCGTTGCCTAATAACCTCCCCCTGCCACAACCTCGCACTCCCCCCTCCCTCCCTATACCAACGATGGCTATGGTATGGGGTTCGCGAGCCCTGCATACACAGCCACCCCCTAGGAGAGCACGACATAGCGATACTAAAGCTCTCTCGCCCACCATGGAGCCAGGAACCTGCCGCGCGAGAAGTAATTATATGAGGGCGGAGCACGCTACACCCATCTACACCTAGCACATCCGTATCAGTTGGCTTTGCCAAGGAAGTGATCCCCTCCGCCGCCACCCGCTCGTCTCCCGAGAATTTCTCAAGTAACTTCGAAGAATATTCAAATGCCGAAGAAAACCATACTCCCCGGCTGACGAATAAATACTGGAATATAATTGGACGTAATGTATCTTTATATTAATTAAATAATTTTTTTTTTTATTCCTGCACTGCGAATTTCTCTAGTCTTTATTATGGGTAGGAAAATTGAATTTCTTTTTTTTTCTCTAATACATTGTACAGGGTCTTCGATGAGGATTCAATATATCGAAAAACTCTCGCGTGTGCCAACGGGGTGAGAATGGCAGAATGGAGAACGCCGGTTCCTCTTTCATCGAAATTACAGCAGAGCCGTCGGGTAAAGTACTCGGCAGTTGCCGTGCGTGAGAGACTTGAAAGACTTATATATTTAAGTGGATATACCTATAGAGAGAGGGACTTACTGGGATTCAATTACCGCAACGTCTGCGAGGCACGCCATTTCCACCCTTGGGCTTCTTGGAGCGGGAGTACCTCCGGGTGCCTACCCTGCCCCGTTCCTACCCTTCTATCCAAGGAGGAACGAACAGGTGCTCTTTTGTCTGCTGTAAATTGCACGCCCCCCCCCCCCCCTAATCCAAAGTAAAGCGCTCGTTTTATCCACGCCTAGCGACTCGATGGATGCGGTACGTCTTCCGGATAATAGGTTACAGTTACGCAACCCTTATCAGAGGCCACAGCTTCTTCTCGGAGCAAGGAATAAAATCTTGAATTATTGTGCCTGACAACTGAATTGTCTATCAGGGAAAAAAATCAATGATAAAGAAAGAAAGAAAATCTTACATATGACTTGACGGGTTTTTTTCCCCATCACGGAGATCGGTAATCGTGCGTAGAACCAATCACAGATACACCTTCGGGCCGGTATGAGTTTGTTCGATCGTAGGTACATAATTCATCGGGCGTGCACCATTGTCGGAGGTTCATTAATACAAATGGCGTCTGCTGAATTCTAGCCGAGCGCGTTCCCTGCTATACAACAGCCATGGCGACGATCTCTGCTGCTGCTTCTATCCGAGTAAGCAAGGCCGACTAACCCCCGAACGTTCT
The DNA here is from genome assembly GCA_030142375.1 of Calameuta pallipes. NCBI lineage: Eukaryota > Metazoa > Arthropoda > Insecta > Hymenoptera > Cephidae > Calameuta > Calameuta pallipes. The sequence continues at coordinate 1,373,755 of JARQSW010000697.1, read as the reverse complement.
TCGTAACGCGCACCCTAGTCCCATGGATACGTGGGACATATTTTTCCAGTCCTTGTCGACTTTCATGAGAGCGACTATCCGCAATAACATATTAATATCGTTCCGCGTGCGGAGACTTATGGATATCACGGAAAGCTCGACCCCGGATCAACGCGTTGGTCGTTACGGAGGGACTTTGCTAGTCGAGCGGATTCGGCTGCATTTTCATTTTCAGTCTCTTAAAGCGTCCATTGCACGTTTCACCTTTAGACGCTGTATTTTTGTGCAATTTATAAAGATTCCATGAGAAAAGTCGCACGAACGTTTCTTCGTTTATGGAGTGAATGTTGTTTATTGTTTGCATTTTATTGTTTTTCTTTTTAATGATTGTTATTAATTGTTTTTTATTAATTATTAGACAATTTGGTATTTTTTAGGGGTTTGTGGTTGATTTACGGAAATTCAGAAATATCCTATTTTTATGTTACTATATTAACAATATGTATACTTGCGAAATACGATGATTATGCGATAGGCTGATACGTTTTTGGCTAGTTTGATGCTCGCGAATATTTGTCGCTTGCTTCATGGCGAAAGCGCAATTTCGCCAGGATATTACGTAATTTCGTTTTAACGCTACGTTCCACTGCGTTGCTGCTTTCGACAAGCAGTTATTTGCATTTATCGAGGGTTGCGAATTATACGAGAGTGCCAAATCGTGTATGATGAATTATAGTCAATAATACCTAAACATGCAGTAAGACAATCATACTTATGTAAATAATTTTCGATAAAATACCTAACGCAATACACAGCGGCAGAAACGATATACGATATTCTCAAAAATATACAAAAATGCAAATATACAACACGAATAATCAAAATTTGCTAAGTTTGCAATTAGAAATATTTCGTTCTGCCATCTACGGTAAAATAAATCACGTTTTTGCCACTGATAGAATAAACACTGTACATACAGGTGTGTAACGACACTAAAAAGCAAAACAAAAATTCAAAAATAAGGATAGGAAGTGTAATGGGTTCTGCTGCCACGGCCAGGGCCGCAAGCAAAGAAGCAGGAGACAGAGCATTAGATTCAATTCGCATTTATTTTTTAGCAGTTGTATAATCATTATAATATTACAATGGCGTTCAGAACGGCAATCGCCCCTATAGTATTTCATTCCGTTACAATCTTTGTAGGAAGCAGGTGCGGCCCTGGTCGCTTTTAGATACATACATCAGGATCAGATCGGTAAACAATTAATATTCTAATATATTACAAAAAAAGAAATTTTTTTCCACGTAAAACGTTCACACATACAGAGCTACCGTTATATATAGGTATTTTTTTACCTACTACTAAAGAAGGCCTACTTGCCTAATAATTACGTATAGTACAGTGGAGCAATTAAAGATTCGTTCGGAGATCCACAAAATAAATAATTATTAACATTACATTCCTCTTAGAAATACTTTGTTTATCTAATTTTCCTTTTTCCTTCACTTAGCGGCTACTCGTATACATTCGTTAACTAGAATAAAATTACTATTAGGCTAGGGCGCCATACTTTTTCGTTCAGGCGTATAGGTACTAGGTAGGTACGTATATAGGTATTTTTTTTCCTCTCTGTACGTGCTGCTCTCATTTAATATTCCATTTTATTTTTTACCTCCTTCCCCCTCCCCATTATCATCCCTCCTCGTCCCCTCCTGTTTTACGTCACGCTTCGCCATGGACGATCTATAGGTAGATATCTCTCCCGTTTTACGTTAACTCCAAGTGAAGAAAAAAAAATTCGCCATCTTGGACCTGTCATGCAGCGCGCGCTCTTTGCTCTCTTCGCAGGTACTAAACCGAGTACGTCAATAATGTTTCTCTACTATAATAATATCTCAACAAAACTTTCGAACAGCAATATAATATAATCCGAACGAGACACGGAGCAATCGCTTTCGGTTCACATTGATTTACGTGGCGACGGATGATCGAGATCGCGACGTCGGGCGTCGCGTCACCGGGTAAGAGCGACTCCCGTTAAACGAGTTCTTGGCTAGATATAATAAAAGTAACAAAATAATAATAATAATAATAGAATAATAATAGAATAATAATAATATCAATAATATTAATAATAACAGCAACATATCAGTCGTCAAATCATCGTCTCTCGAAGAGAATCATTGAGCGGGCGCTTTATTTTTATTGCGTGGGAGCACTCAAGATATATAAGCTTTAATAACAAATGACAGACATCTGGAATCTCGAGGATTTTGTACAGTAAAAATTCATATACGAGATCGTTCACCGGGATCGTAAAAATTTCCTTGCATCGCTCCGTTTTCAGAACACGTGGTTAATGTGCTCTATTTATCTTTTTTTAGGTAATTAATACACGCGCGTTTAATTAATTTATTTTTTTTAACTCATCTCACGTATCTCTTCTTCCAACGGACATTAATATCTAGTCTCTAGCTACTTACGTATATTCGTGGTTTTTTTCATTTTCATTTTACGTATTTTGGATTCTCGACCGAGTGTCGCCTATCCACCCTTAATTATCCTTTCAAATCCTTTCTTTTTCCCCATCGGTCAGAGACGCCCTCCAACCACAGTCCCTCTCGAACAAAATCCTCTCGCAACCTTCCCTAGTTGTACACATATACCCTTCCCACGGGATCGCAACGATCTATTATCTACTGCACTACGATAGGCTAGAATAGGCCAGGTCCTACTGTACTGCTAAACTGGTAGGTGGTGGTGGTGGTGTACTGAGCTTGGGTATGGCTGATTGGTTTTTTTGCCTTTTTTCAAGGGTGGTGTTGGGGTGTTGGGCAAGTGAGCTACGGGAGTCCAGGATTCGTCACTCACCGGGTGCAGCATCCATTCGCCGCAACCGATAAACTGACTATCGACTGATACACACGGATACCTATTTGGCATTACGGAAACAGTGGTTGCAGCTTGCCACTCACCTGAAACAAAAATACAAATTTATTGTTAATTTTTATTTACTGATAATTAACGCAATTTTAATAATACACGCACTGCGTGTTTGATCTCATAAGTAGTGGAAATTAATTATTGTTTTTTTTTTTCATCTTTACTTTCGTCAGGGGATATATGTATAGCTATAGATAATAAAACTTCCGCCCATCCCACCCCTCTTCTTTTTCATCCCACGTTATTCATCTTCCAAAGCGCCATTCCTCATGGCGATAACTTAAAAACTTTTCGATCCCGTGCCATTTATTTGTATCTATGCCAGATATAAAATATCGACTGATTTTCACGCAGTAACTCAATGGACACAGAAAAGTAGATGGGATTTTGTCGTTCTTCCATTGTGTGGAAAATAGTACGTCACGGAGTTCGATCATCCTGCGAAATCATCGGCGGAAAGACGGTGAAACGAGCCACCTGAAAGTCTCATGAGAAATTTCTGACAGCCAATATATACGTTATTATCGTTGAGACGCTTTATAAAAAAAAAATTCCGGTGATTTCCATAAACGTGAAAATTCCTCACGGCTATAACGTCTTCCTCGTGCGCGTGGGTGGGCCGAGCATCTACTAAAATCCTTATCCCGATCTATTCAGATTTCCTTTTCTTGCTGCACTATAGCGTGAACCTCGCCCAACTCCCACGGGAATGGAATACATTTGTATAGTCATGACGAAAACTTTAAGCCTTCCGCGCTTTCTATCGCAACAACGGAAACCACGAGTTTCTTACGCATCCGGTCATATGCATCAACCTGTAACATGTAAGTCTCTTATTTCACCATACGCCAGAATATTTATTAACGATTCCACCGGTTTCTCTTATAATTTCCAAACCCTATTTTTTCATTCTCGCGCAATTCAAAATCATTCGAATAAATTATCCTTCAGCAATAATGACTGCTGGTACCATCAGCTCATATGTGTCGTGTAACATATGCACTATCCGAACCATCTAATATGACTTTCCAATATTGCGCACGACGTTAGTAAAATCAGCACCAAATATTCCAGTGACGTGAACTTCCGAAGGGTCGAAGGTAACCCATACGATGTGCATACGTAGTATACGTATAAAAGATACGGGTATATAGGATACCCAAAGCGTATAGAGGACACGGAGAGGGGATGCACGGAGGATGGTTTAGGCGGAGCTGGTTCAGCTCCTTTTGTAATAGGATGAATGCACGTGGTGCCTTGTCCGGCACACACACGTTGCGCCGCTTTAAGGTGGTGTCTGTATCACAGGATATCGATAGCTCGTGCTAAGAGCTAACGGGGTGGCAGTGTATAGGTGGGTAGGATACGTGGGTGCACGTTGGCTGTACAGGGGTGAGTTGGGTCGAGTTAAGGGTAGAAAGAAGAAAGGGAATGGCTAGTCCGATGCTCGCGCATTGCCAATCCCGTACGTACGTCCATCTTATTTTTTTCCATTTCCCTTTCTTCATTTTCCTCTCTTATTCTCTTTCATCTCCTTTAATCTTCCTCTCTCCCTCTATCTCCTTGGGTCTCTCTTATATATTGAGTATCACTCGCCTTCTGTTCCCTCTCTCTCTTTCTCTCTTTCTTTCTCTCTCTCTCTCTCTCTCAATAATCTCTCTTTTTTCAATATATATATGTATATATATATATACACATACATACACATATGTATCCTCCTAGGCCCCTCTCACTCTCTTGCCTCAACGACGACTCTCACGTGGCGTGGCGCGCCAAACGGACCGCGACCAAATATCCTCCAAAAGTAGAAACATCGTTACTCATCCTTAGAGAGAACGCGAAAAAGTTGTTTGTCCTGCAGCCCCCGGCTCGTCGGAGCGAAAGGGGAATAGGAAAGATTTCAAACTCTTGGCAAACCCGGCCCATTTTACAGCCACAGCGAGATACTCGCGCCAGCCGCTATCTTATACACCCCATACTCATGCCACTGTCTATAGCGAACAATACAGTCGGACACTCATCCCCTTCCAGTAGGATTATGATTATACTACCCTATGTCACAATCTTACAGTAGAACGGAACATAGAACCGTATATATACATATAAACACATACATAATACATAAACATATTCTGTTACTTCGAGAGATAGCCTGTACTATTTAATGAGAATATTTTAATGCGTGCGAAGTGCGTAGGTTCTTGTTTTCCGAATATAATCCAATTCGTATCACGTTCCAGGACAAAAGTGGCGCATGGCCAAAGTTTGGAGTTTCCATTCCCGAATTCGACGGGGCCCGTATCCGACCAACCTTGAAATTGTGTCAGAACATAGAAAACTGGTCTCGGGAGACCAGAGACTGCGTCTCGTAGTAAAAAGAATTTGCTAAGGTTAATGGGAGATGGTAGATATATAATGCGAAGTGAGATAAACGAGAGAGAGAGAGACAGAGACGAATGGTAACGAATTAGATGGGACGGCGCCTGTACAAACATCGCGCACTGTGTAAATTTAACTAATTAAAGATTCACAGCAGACGGAAGGCAAGACGGCACTCGTCTTGCAGAGGAATGAGTTCCACGCTTACTTGCAACAGTATCCTCTGCTACTGTTTATACATATACGTGCCAGTACGCGTGTGCACTACCTATATAGGTATAAATGTTGTTTGCACAGGCTTGCGTTTCATTTACGTCGTAGTTTGCTTTTCGGCCTAGAGACACTCTTCCCGTGCTTCTCGCTTTGCCTTGCCTCTTCCCGGGCTTATACGCGACATGCTTGGTACTTTGGTACGGACAACGTTCCTTCGCACATTTGTCAGGATTTCAAAGCAGCTAGACTTTTTAAGCCGCAATAAATTCCTTCTCGGCCGTGCGCGCGCACTTTCTACATTTAAGGATGCTAATGGCTTTTTTTCTTAAATAATAAAAAGGAACGCTGAGACATACGCGATGTTCGAATCAAAAGAATACGATAGCTCGATGCTAATTTATTTTACGAGAAAAAAAAAACACGTTACCTCACAACAGAGTATTACGGTGACAGAGAATTTCATTGCAGTCTTAACCAAAGATCATTTGTCTCGTCCAAGTTATTATATATTACTTCCTTGCGAAAGTTCTCGAGATTTTGTAGAGTTGCAGCAAGAATGCAGCAGTACGCGCTGGGATAGAAAAACTAAATGGAGGGTTGTCTAGGTACGAGGTCGTCGGGAAGCAGAAGAGTAGGTGGGGATGAGCACGGAACGGTTATTATCTATCGTTCTCGTTACCACAGGTTGCTCGTAAACCGGCCGCATCAGGGGATGGGACGTTAGGTTAGAGCGTGGGGGCATAGGTAGGTACAGATACCCACCCCTGGTACATTTCCCGTATATACCCCTATAGTCTCATACCCTGATTCCATCGTACAGTCCCACAGTCCCGCAGCCCCGTAGCTCGTACTAGAGGTATAACCCTCTGAGCAACCCCTACTGCCACTGGTTATTATAGGGAGGGGGTGCGAACGGACGGCTGCGTCGAGGGGGCAGTTCCGAAACCTCGGTCAGGGATTCACAGCGTTGAACTAGCCCTGCCCGGAAACTGATGCCAATGGCACCTCCCTCCCACGGAATTATAGTTTTCTGCCCTGTTCTCTCTTGGGTCAGATAACGCTTTTCCTATTGTAAAACCCTTCGAATGTGTCGCGCAATAATAAAACCACTGAACGACGCCATTCGATTTATTTAGAATTGATGGAACTTACTGGCAAGAGTTTTTCAAGATATTTATCAATCGATGCAATAAATAATTCGATGGGCTCAATGAACTGTTACGGTACACAAAAAGATTCAATTGGGTCGTAAACAAGGTTTTGTATATGTATACTGTGTTTGTATAATGATTGAGAGTGAAACAAAAGAAGAGGTATATCATCGAATAGGACACAAGGGCATATATATATATATACGTGTACGTACGCGGCAGGCTAATAATCCACAGCCTTGGGAAGATAGTCAAACGGCCGGCACTTAGGTTATGTTAAATGCGATAGCGCGTGCGAGGACGGGAAAGGCGTGCAGTGGGACATGCAGTGGGATGCAACGGGATGCAACGAGATGCAACGTGGGGGCCCAGGGCATTGGATTGAGATCGAGTCGAACTTTTTATCAGGGCGTAGTGCATGAGCGCGAATTGCGCGTAACCCCCGCGGGGCAACAGGGCTGTCGCGACAGGGGGCAGCACCGACACCGCAGCGATACTGTGGTGTGTAGTGCAGCGAACAGCCGCTGCACCAGAGACCATAAATCTCCGGGGATACAGATGGCTCTAGTGTCGCGTGAGCTGCAACCTACCCCGTGCGGGGTTCCGTGGAACGCCCTCCGATCCTATCCCTCCTCCCCTATATACCCCCATACTCCACCCATTTTACCAAACTACCGACGTCCCTGCCGAATTACCGGAATACCTATCTGTTGAAAGACGCATAGAATGTCAGAGTTAGATTTTTCCACCGCGATGTTACAAATTCAAATCAACGCGAAGTGGCTAAACTCTTGAGATATATTCATTGCTTATAACGTTCAAGTGTCTCGTGTAGGTAAGCGGCGATTTGGTATGTGAGGATTGATGAAAATTTTCACTCTGTACGATTAGATCGTATATATTCCTTAGAAGGTGTTAGAAAATAAGGCCAGACGATAAACACGCAAAATCCACTTCTGGCATACATACGATATATCACGTTTTTATTGAAAAATATATATATACTATATATGTATATCGAAGTGGTCAAAGTGCGCTGTCGTAATTTCACCGCAGTAATTTTACTCTTGCGAGTAAAATACGTTTTATTTATGTATTTTTTCTTATTTCCAGATTCACAGAGAAATCATCCGCACAAAGATCTGCCTATATTTCCGTTCTGAAGCACGGAGCATCCTACCGTAAGTAAAGGTGGCTTTTCAACCTATGGAAAAGAAGAAGGGCTTGGCGCGTATGGTGTGCCGTGCCCCCGCAGCGCTTACAGCGCCGTTTGCCGACGTAGCGTCTGAGGAAAATATTACTGTATCTCTTCATGCGGTGATATCGCAAGGCTGATGTATTGCCTTAGATATTTTACAACCACACGTGCTCGAGGGCGCGCGTTCAGTGTATATAGAAGTGGCAGATATCTTCGCCGCTGTGGCGAGAGCCGTAGCGTTCATGAGGACTGCTGGGATACCTATACCGCGCGGAGCGCCCTGCGGAGCCAGAATCACCATCATGTTGGTACGATTCCAGTGTGGGAGTTAAAACGAGTACGAAGCGTACCAGGGGCCAGAAAGTCAGAAAGCCAGCCAACCAGCCAGTCCGCCAGTTTGCCAACCAGCCAGCTATCCAGCTAGTCAGCGAGCCAGCCAACTAGCCAGTCAAAGCGAAAGGAGCGAGAGGAGGCTGATGATGAATCACCCGACAAAAGTGTACAAGCAGGGTGAAGAGAATCAAGAGAGAAAAGCAATAAAGGGTGCAACGCAAAAAATCTTCCACGTAAAATGAACGCGCTAGACCCAGTCAGTAACTGACTTATCTCCTTGGTCCAAGACACTTTTGTGCCCTTGAACAACCTTTTGAACTATCTTAGCCCCATTGTCTGATGCATGGATAACCGATCCCTTGTAAGTACCTCGTTAATACCTTAGATCAATTCCAAATAAAGACTTTGACACAGTTCCAGTGATACGCTGTAAATTAATCAAGGACATGCGTAAAAGATAAATTAAGATTCCCTTTGTGGCTATTAATAATTAACTCTCGGGGTACTAGAAGGTCAAAGGTGAATCGTTTGATTTTAATCGACTACAGGACATTTCAACAGTCTATCAAGAAGCCGAGGTGAATCGGTTTAAGAAAAATTCAATTTTTCCCGCGGGTATATCGGCACCGGGAACAAGACGATATACCAGAGAATGGGATATGGGGATGAAGTGTATACTTTCTATGAAAAAGAAATTGAGTTCGTGGCAGCGTACAGAACGGAAGGGAAATAAAGAAGTTCGGTATCATCAAAGTGGAGTGTACAGTTTATATAGAAGTTGTGTTCGCTCGGTCACGGGTAATGGTTTTATGAGCGTCAAGGGTGATATAAAGAAAATGAAAAACACCAATGCTGCCAACATGCACGGCCTCGGCATATAACTAACTACGTCGTGTCCCCTCTTTCTCGCCTCTACTTCTTAACTTATATAGGAGCGAGACTATCCTCTCTCCTGGCCCTCGCGCCGCTTACTCCCCGCGGAGTGTATCATAATTAGCTAGCAAACCTGCTCCATTCCCAAAGTTGGCTACGCAGTAGCACCTCCTACCCTCCTCCCCTAAACCCCTATAAAGCTGCGCTTCCTTACTTCGAATCCCTGAGTATAGCAACCCCTATACTAAAGAGTCCACCCGACACCCAAGTCATCGCCGCAAGAACTGTGGAAAGCTTATTCCAATATTATGCTGAATAAGTATAAAATTATATATAGAGAGAGAGATACAGTATATTGATATAGCCACGTGCGTACTAACCTAAAACCAGCACTTGTAATATGCTTGCGTTAAGTTTAGGCACCGTACACACCGTGATGGAACTTTTTTTTTCTTCCGACACTGGCAACGTAATGAGGTAGTATTAAATTTAAACGTTGCACGGATGTGCTGGAGATTGCTCTTGGTTACGAAGAAGATACAGCGACGAAGAAGGCAGAAGAGGACGAAGAGAGAAAGTGAGAAAATAAAAGATGAAAAATTATAAGCTACGTGTCTTGGGAGAGATTTAAATGCTGGAAGTCATCAGAGTAGGAACGAAGACGTTCGTTCCTCTCGAGTTTATGTAAATCCTATAAGAGTAACTGTGGGAATTGAAATGTGTCTATATTTATGTATGCATGGCAGACCAAAAGATTTTAAGGTAATTTCTTTCTCAATTTTTTTTTTTCTGTTCTCTAGAAGCACCTAGCCGTCACACTTGATAATATCTCACGCTTACAGATGGATTACGCAGTGCTAATCGAATGTCGCAAGCAATTAAGTCACCGCAAATAAAAATAATGAAAACGTGTACTAATCATATTTTCTGCCAGCCGTGGTTCATTCATATACTGATTTGTAGGAATAAATGATTTAGTACGCTTTTACATACGTACAAGCCTACTATGTGCGATATTTTTGTACGCGACACGAATTGACCCTAAGCACCATCTAGTGTTACGAGGACTTTCGCAATTGCACAGTACAATTATAGGATTGATTGAACTGATCGACTCTTATCGTTGGTAATTACTGACGGGGACCTTATAAGCTTTGCTTGTAATGACAAATAACGGACTGCACGTATGTGCCACAAACGTATATCTATATACTTGATAGGCCGAGTGTTAAACGGAGCGTGTAATGCTCGCTGCTTGCATACCGTGTGAGATACGAGTATAAAAGAAGTGACGTGTTTAAAAATTGTTCAACGGTATGATTAATGGCTAGGGGATGGAATGCAAAATTATTGTAATAAACAGTGTTTGAACCGCCGTCACATATAGTTCCTTCGATGGACAATCGTAAAGTCCTATTGCATAAACGGACAGGACGTGCCTAGAATACAGTGTAACCCGTACGTAAATAAATTTATCGTCAAAAAAACTAACATCTCATAAAATTCCCGATAGGTTCGTAATGAGCATTGTGTTTTCATTAAAGAAAATGATTTTTACGATTCGAGCTGATTTTTTATCCCCAAACGTTTCTCATAACATTTTTATACTTGCCGTCTGTAGTTTTTCCCTTTAGAAAATCAATTTCGAACTTGTACGTGCAACGACCAGAGATCAGATAGAAACGTGACGGCAGCGCCTCTGTCGGGACTTATGAAAAGTTCAACGAAAAACTTAACGTCACTGTAAAGGGGCAGCGACCGGGTTCGATTTTTTAAAGAAAAAAAATGTATATCTCCCTCAATCCCCCTCCCCCATCCTAAAAACCCATTCTTCTCCGTTGCCAACCCACTTTAATTTCTCATTCCTTCTCACTTAATCTTTCTCGGGTTCTATCTCCGGGGCGGAAGGGTTAGGTTAGGTGGGAGGTACGAGTACGGGAAGGAGATAATAATTGAGATCGTTTCACGGCTCCTTAAGGGGGATAATCGAATTATCGGCGCGCACTGTATATTAAGTGGTTACGTAAGATAATTCGGCAACGTCGCAGACGCCATGACGGTGCCACCGGTAGAAGACGGTTCGGTATACATGTACACCATGTGTGTAGTTTACGAGTGTTAGTGTATGGTGGAAATACCCAACGGCAGAAGAGAACCGGGTGAGAGCGTATGCTAGGCTCTGGCTAGCTGAGTCCCGAAAAGAGAAGAAAAAAAAAAAAGGCAGGGGGAAGGAAAAAAGGAACCTGGGGGGAACCTTAGGTTTTGTGTTGTGAGCTCTAGCCAGCTTGCGTTGTTGCATTCAGGCCCATTCCACTATACCCATCCTCCATTCCCGTCCCGTCCACTATTCCATCCGAGTGGGAGAAACCGAGATGGCGTTACGACTCCTCGTTTCTCGCAACGCCCTCTTTGTCGTGCATTTGTTACCTCGCTATTTCTGTCTCCTTCGTTCTTTCGCTTCTTCACTCCGAAGCTCAGGAGGGATCCTGGGAGTTTTTAGAGTGCGTCCCCTCATTGTTGTGTAAATGCGAGGGACCAATGGCGCCGCTAGACCGGGTACCTACTACTCATTTTTAAATGCTAATACCTCTACCCGTCGGCTAGCCACCAGATTCTACTCGTTTCATGCCCAGCATCTCACTTTCCACTCATCCCGCGTTGGTAGACCGTGCGAACTTGTGACATTATGTACGAGCAATTAATGCCTCCCCCCCCCTTGCGCGCGATCGATACGACAAACTTAGGAGTAATAAAGCTGAATTGGATGGAAAGGAGGAATATTGCTGGGTATGGAGTTTTACCAGGGTATCATTGCGATTCTCTTGGATTGAAGCTAGTTTCAAACGGATTTTTCCATAGCTTCGTTATATATATGTGTATATATATATATATATGCTATATATATGTGTGTAGTACATGCACTGTGAGTAATGGGAATACGGATACCAAGCACTTGAGTTTGAATCTCTATGTATTTGGATTGTAAGCGATGCCAAAGTTATAGGATCATAACCTAAGTATATCGGAGAGAAGACGGTTCAACTTTTACGTGGGAGTCAACGTCGTAAATTCCATTTGCCACGATGAACTCTCAAATATGGTGCATACATTTTTAATGAAACTCACCGCCTGCGATTGAATTTTTAACTTTTGTTTTTAATAAAACATCGCTCCGGATGTTACAGTATGCAAAAGAGTGATATATCGAGGCCAACTTAAGTGGGGTTAGGTATGTACGTAGGAAAAAGTCCTATCTCTGTAGTCTTGTATTTCAGGGTATACTGTGCGGTACGCTGTGTTGTCTTAACTTAGAAATTGGAGCACTTAAAATATACAGTGACCGGAATGAATTTGGAGCTTTGTTACTTTTTTGTTTTATCAAGATAGCCTTGCGTTTTGTATAAATTACTGTAAAAGGAAGAATTTCGTGTCGTGTCGCCCGACGGACACAATGGGCAGGGTTGTTATTTTTCAACGTTGAATGATTCACCCTGCATAATATAGAGAAATCTAGTGTATGCGCAGTATGGCGATCCGTGAGACATAACAGCGCGATCTAGCGGATAATCGCTCAACTCATGGGCCTCCCCACCACTGTGGGCATACAGTCCTCCCCACTCCAGGTATAAAACCGAGCCAGGCGGCAAAGGCGTAGACTCTACGATGCTTCAAGTGGTATCACCTAATAACCACGCTCATAAATGTCACGATAAAATCAACAAAAGAGATTTATTAATAGTCGTTACGGACGGCGAAAGGCGTAAAATGGTAATGAAGCGCAATCAAAACAAATCGTAGAACAGCGAGAGTGCGCTCGATAAACCGTTACACGAGCAGGTGGATATATGTCCAAAAAGATAAGTAGAAAAATATTTAAACGATTAATGCACGTAGAGATAATTTACAAATATTCGTATGTATAATGGATATAAAGAAAAGTCAAATTGCATATGAATTCTATGGATAATAAATAATTTTTGGAAAGCATAAAAAAGTAAATGGCCCGAAGACGAGTATTCTGAATTATTATTAGGCCAAGGCGTAAGCAGCGATACTAGAAGATGATACAAAATTCAAGTTCGGTGGTATACATGTCTATGTGGTCCATTGATGGTAGGTCAGGGTTTGATTGCAGGAAGGAAGCAGTTAGGCCCGGTTAAAGTCGTTAAGTCAAGTTTACGAGGTGTTACCGGGAGCGTAACCTGTAAATCTCGAAGCGGGCGGGCGCGGGCGCGTGCCAGTGGCCGCTCAGTCGGAGACTCAAAAGAGAAGGGATAATGGTTATACAGAGAGAAGTAAGGAAAGATAGAAGACTAAGAAGTACTCTTGCCACGAGCTCCTTTATGGATCGTAAATGTCTTCTTTTACAACCTATAAAGATCCCCGACCTACGTTTGACGGGGAGCCGACATCAATCTGTCGAAATCAGGTTTTACTGCGTAATAAAGACCGAAAGGAAATTTGAGCTTTATTTTGACTTGAAAATAATATTGTTAGTTTATGCGCACACACGTGTATAAAGTTATAGCGGCTTATCGACAGTTAGGGCAGTAAGCATCGAGTGAGTATAACGATGGAGCATATATGACCGTCGTTGGCTGAGAGTGGCTGACAATAAGAACTAAGAATCGAGAGATGGCTATATAGTCGCGTCGATAAAAACAAACTATAAAGCGCGTTACGGACGATCATTGAACTAACAAGTGAGGTATCAAGCTTGGATGGTAGCAGAGCACACTTTGAATTAGTGGCGTACCGATCGAGAGGTCGGTAAGGTAGATAAATTCAGTATCGACCCATAACGAGAGACCCTTACTGCCACCTGTCGGTTCTATAGTTTACTAGTAAAGTAGTCCCGCGCAGTATTACACGTCGTCGTAAAACGTATTTCCAAGATTTCATGGGTAATTTCATCGCGACTTGCACAATTCTCCGTGGGTCTGGCTTTAGTCGCCGGGTTGGAAACTCATGGAAAGTAGTAAAAGCGTTCAATGAATTTCTCGAAGATTACGTTAAAATTGTCTCTCGTCACACAGACCAGCCCTTGCTTATTGCTCCCGCCTTCAGACCACGCCCACAAACCTGAGGAGGGTGAGCAGCCATAACTAAAGCAAACGTTGTTATCACCGCTAGATGGCACTGCCACTCCATAATTTCTACGCTACTTCATAAATGTCTCCCGTCGAGAGAATCCTCGCTTCGATTTTTAACGTCCCGGCAAGCAAATTAATCGCACTAGCGCAAGGACATTGTAATTGACACGTATTGATGCAGCGATTTACTACGAATCCCTCATTATCTCAGTGACAATATGCCGACCAACCAATTGAGATTATTACAGACGGTACAATTTCATGAACTCTAAAAATGTCATTACGAATTAATGTTTCTGTCGAAGACGCCGAGAAATATATTATTCCTGGAGTCTTATCCAATACACATGGAAATTCCGTATTACCATTCATCAATAAATTTATACTAATTTGAGCTTAACCACTGGGTAGCTGTATCCGGTTAACTCTCGATTATCTCTCGTCATTAGAAAATTCTAACCAATCATTCTTGTCGTGCAGTCATTCGAAAGCCAGCCGGTTCTGTCAGTAAGTGGTACTTAAAACGTATAACATTCACTCGAGGCAATACTCAATTTCTAACCGATCTAAATATCCCATTCGAACTTGATATTTCTATAATTATTTCAAATTATCCTAAGAATTCTTTTAATGACATCAAAATTAATTACTGCTCTTAAAACGACACTAGTCAGCGCATCATTTATTTTAATTAGTCCTCTCTGTCCTATCCTTTACTTCACTTTATTTATTCACTACTCAGATTCATCTGGCATTACTACACACTCAGAAGAGTATACAAATTATTATGTAAGCGGAACCACAGCCTCTCTTAATCCAACTCGGCCGTCTACGCACGTGTAGTGGGATTTCCACAAAATGGCCAATAATATCAACTTACTACCATAAAGGAAAACGACAGCCATTGCGCACGAATGTGGCTCAAGTGGCCGGTCCCGGCGACTCGTTAAACCGCATTCAACGGGGCACCAGTACCGTATTTGAATGGACCACTAACTTGGCAATGGCTGCCCCCTTGATTATCTTACAGGATTGTATGGCTGTCGACAAGCCCATAAAAATTACTTGAATGGGAGAAATTTAATTTGACGTTTGGACCATGAATTTTATGGCGGCTCGTTCAATCGATGTATGCGCCTTTAATTTTCCTTTATACCTGTATAGAAACAAACTGGTAACGACCTAACGAAAGGAGAGTAAAGAAGAAAAAAAATTGAGTAATGCCCACAGCACACTGTACTATACCTATACGTACTATCACGAAGTCATTCCAGATTTACACTCATAGTCGTGCCTCGTATTTCAAGTTAATTTTTACACAATGCATTCGTCACGAAGTTCTATTTACCATAAGCCGGATATATACTCGTTTCTGTACCCTATGATTCGATCTAGCAATAAATAAATTTTTTTTTATTTTCTGTATTTCAATGACCCTATCGAAAATCATTTACGGTACGTATCTTTGATTAAAACTTTTTTCCAAATTCAAAATTATTGTCAATTTTTTTTTTTTTTTATAATTAGTTTAGATCAAATTTTATGTATGCATGTGTGTATACAAAAATACCCATATGACTATACAAATTTTCAATGTGTGGTAGCTACTCCAGGTCCAGAAAAGGAATGGCGTGCCACGCGTTGGTATAGGTGGATAAGCACGCTTATTTCGGGGTTCAAAGCTGTTACACAAATCAAGGCCTAACCGGTGGAGAAACGTTCTTTTTTTTCGGTGAGGAGCCTGGCGAAGTGTCGTTATTTCTGAAAACATCTGGAAGCAGCATCCACTTCCGACGACAGGGCACCGCCGTTCCTGGAATGCGCAATGCACTACGGTGCCGTTGGTATCGTTCCTGCGACAGAAGGTGTCTTTTCCCTTTTCTCCTATTTTTTCCTCCTGCTTACTGTTTCGAGACCGCTTTTTTTGTTCCCAAGCAAAACACATAGAATCCCGTTGAAGTTCCATAGAGGAAAAACGAGACAGAAGACGTAGAGAAAGCGTTGAGAAGGTCGAATATAACTTTTTATAATGAGAACGATATTCCTTAAATATATATATATATATGTGTGTGTATACAGATATACGAACGGACCCTACAATTTTCCAGAATGAACACTAGACTTTTTCGAGTGAAAGTGCAACGGACAATGGAACAGAAGGTACAAGAAAAAAAAAAAAATAAGATAGCGTTACGAAAACCTCTCAAATGGTTTTCGGTATTTTACTTTTTTCGGCCTTTCCCATTTTTTTTTTCTTTCCTCTCTACCTGCAGAAACTTTCTACTTTCCTTTCTCCGTCGCGAATAATACAGAAGGAGATACGACCCACTAAAAAAATTGTTCTGCCACTTTCCTCGTATAACAAAAAAGTATAGTTAAATTTACAGTTACTCAAATTAAGTATATATACATATATATTATACTCATTCTCCACCAATACGATAGTTGCGCAAGTTAAGTGTAGCGTATAATGATAATAATACCTGAAATTCCGTAGGTCATTAAAAGAAAAAAAAAATAATAATTAAGGAAAAATAAATTTCCCAAAGACACGTTCAATTTACCACCTACGGCACGGTAAGGATGCAGAAATTGAGTTCACATTTCAAAAGCAGCAAACGTTTCGGGCTGTAAAAGCAATGACATAGTCTGCAGCACTATCCGTTTTTAGGTACGTGTTTATTGCAAGCACGGTGCATACGAATGGAACAAGTTAGCGAATTATGAAGGCACGCTCGGCCGCGGTCGAGTCTCATTAGATATGCCGTTCGAAGATAGTTTTACAGGGCGAACGCTCGATGAATAGCAAGAGGTATGCGTTGTGTATTTCACCCCAGAGAGAGATAGAGATAGATAGAGAGAGTAAGGATGATGGCACCGCGTTAGTAAGCATCCGTATGTAAAATAGTAGTCCGTATATTTTATTAGGAATGAAGTGGTAAAAAAGTTTCCGTGTTAACGAATAAAATGCAATAGCCAACGACTCACCTTAGTATAGCTGTGTACATTGCGGTGCTAGCAGAGGGTGGTGTGGATTGGCTGTAGGGTGGTCAGGAGGGCTCCGGTGCAGGGCGTACCCCTAGTTACCCCCTTCGGGTCCTCCGCCACCCCCTTGCTGTTGATGCGCGGCTGCGGCTGCCGCCGCTGCGGCCTTCTGTGCCTGAGCCTGTTTTTCCTGCTCGTTTAATTCCTTGATCGCCTGTATTTCCTTCTTCAGTTTCATCCGTCGATTCTGGAACCAAATTTTTATCTGTCTTTCCGTCAGGCAGAGTGCGTGTGCCATTTCGATCCGCCTCCGCCTGGTGAGGTAGTGGTTTGTGTGGAATTCCTTCTCCAATTCGAGGGTCTGGTAGCGCGTGTAGGTCTGGCGGCCGCGCCTGCGCAGCCCGTTCGCTCCTGAAAGCGAAAAAAGAGAGAAACGTTAAAGCAATGTAAAATAAGACGATTTTATTATACGTGGAACTAGTTAGGCTACTTCGTTTGGCTTATCAGCACGAGAAACGTATACGAATACGTTTACGTTACTGAGAATCGTGTGAGTATACTAATGGGGATACGGATAAGAATGCGTGTCGCAGTCATTAAATGCGAATTACTTGGAAAATCTACTTATAGTATATTATAGTAGCACCCATCCAGAGACAAGCATATATCGTATAATATAAATTCGCTTATCACAAGAATTTTCATTTTTTCAATTGTTCATTTGATTATATAAATGATTAGATAAAAATTCGTTCCATCCGTAGAATATATCTCTGAATGTTATTTGGCAATGGTATACAGGAATGATCGTGAAAAAATCTTTCATGCAAACGAACCCGAATACCTATGTACGTAGGTACGTATACACGAGTTGCAGCCCATACAAGCAGAAGTGAAACTTTTCCCAGTCGCCAGTGTACAGACGTGTAAATGGTTTTAAATAAAGTGTAGTGGAGTCGCAGTGGCGGAGAGAGTATGCTAGAGGGTAGGTACTGTTGAACAGCCACTTGGGTACAGTAGTGGAATAAGCCCCGTTGGGGGCGCAAGCTCACCTTATCGGCCGTTACTGCCTCGTAAAACCCCCGTTTCACCTCTGCCATTCCTGACACTATATATATAGTATACCAGCCCCTAGCACACTACCCTTCACCCTGTTCCCTGGTACATACCATACAGTGAATAAACTCGTATAGATATACACTAAGTTATATCCATAGCATTGAAGATTCCTGGTTTTTACATTTTTACGGTAAAAAAAAATCACATTTCAGGATCGTTATACGAGTGTTACGGTAAAATTATTGGAAGCGAAGGATTTCTTTGTCGATTGTAATGTGGGGTTAAACTATGACTGTTTTTGCTGAACAATCACGCGTGGCAAGTGGGTTGAAATCATAACGAGGGGCAAAACGCGAAAATCATCCCCCAATAAACAGGCGATATCCATATAGCAATCTATTATTGGCAGTGTGTGAAGTCTCGCCGTAATCTACAGCGAACGTGGAGTGACAAGAGAGAGAGAGAGAGAGAGAGAGAGAGAGAGAGAGACATACTGATCGTGGACGTTGCATCACACACGCGAAACAGAGTTCATATCGGCGTCATGTTTATTATCGCGACGTAATCAAGTGGCCCGGCGCCCAACGGGCCACCCTGTCCCTCAGCCTGGTCGCCACCCCATGATTCTCATTCCAGGTTGCCATGCTCGGGGCTCAGTGTGGGGCAGGAGTTATGGCGCGGCGTTTATAAGGGTTATTTGTCACACAGACTGCTAGGGGTGCCTTTCTCTTTTCTCTCTCTTTCTTCTTGCGCCTCACCCTCAGTGGCCGTTTCCTCGCGACCAAAACCCCCTTCCTCGTGTCTCGGGGTCTCCACCTTGCAAAACGCCACCGCCGTAAGGGGTCACAAGCGATAGACTCCCGAACTTATAAATAAAAGAGGGGGTGGTTCTCCCAATTAAGCCGCCCTCATACGTCTCCGCAAAGTAGAAAATGTGACAGGCTCGCGACCCTCTCTTCTACTTGCGCACACCATCCACAAACTCCGACTTATTCCTTCTCTCCCGTTTCCTCTCTTTCCCTCTCTACTTTGCTCTCATTCTCTTTGCCGTAGGTGCGCGCGCATCTTTCCAGAAGCATGTCTGAGCTTTCCTACGTTTTCTTTTTCGGAGAACTAAGAAGAAGCGTGCGTGGCTGTTTAACCAAGAGGGTGGATAAATTTCGCGGCATAGTCGTGAAATGTGTTTCATCCGAGGGGTGAAACCCGGGAGTAAGAGAGGGTGGCCGAGCGTGCGCGCGTTTAGAGGAAGAAAATATATTTGAACGTTATTCATGCATTCCTTGAAAAATGCCCTCGCGTATTTCGCTGAAAGTTTTCATCCCTTCCTACGCTGTACGCGGCTGAGAAAGAGAGAGAGGGAGGGAGACGGGGGGAAAAAACCAGGAGAAATCGTTCCACGGATCCTTCGCTGCTGACGTGTATCCGGTAAAATCCGCACGTTTCCGCTTCGGGAAATCACTTTCCTATGGGTTTCTCTTATGCGGATGCTTTCAGCGCTCTAAGCAATTTTGCCATCCCGTTTTCAACCCTGCGGGGAGAAAATGTATTGGAAATGCAATTGTTCAGCTACGTTATCATGCCGGTGATACAATATGTCCCGTTCTTAATGCGAATTTCAAATATGGAAAAATTGCATGAAAAACTGTATTCGGGGATACTATCTACTCTGTAGACTTATATAAGGGCAATATAATTAATGAAATTATGTCGTATTTTGGATAAAATTTGCGTTTAATTCAATATATTACGATGTCAATGTTTTATGCACTGACTGTATATCAGTATACATTGCGAAAGTTCTCGGGAAGAAAAATCAACGAAAGGATGAAACTGAAAATGTAGTAATGTCACGAAATAGAAAAAACGGCCGTACGGGGTAATCGGGCATTTTTTTTAAATGGCTGCGGCTCCTTCGTCGATGTAGGGAATCTAACGATAAGGGATGATGCGAATACCAAGTTTCGACGTATTCCTCCCCATAAAAGGGGGTGGATTGTTGGCAACTCTAATAAGAAGAGCCAATACGTTGATTGCTGCCAGGGATTCTGGCTGGTATAACTCTACTCGCGGTTCGCAAAACACGATGCCAAAGCCACCCTTGGTCCACCCTTAACTCTCTCTCTCCTTCCATAGCCCGCCATCCCCCAATACCGCACGAGGATGAAGCTTATACAAGGAAAGCGGATCATACACGGGACCAATCAAATCAAAGTAAGTGAATTGCCCGGAATGGAGTTAGCAGAACCTCACGGGATTTACCGTGAGATATATTTCCTTCAGGCTTAATCTCGAAAGCCTACCCTCGTATGCCAAGGAGCTTTTTGTTTGTAAGATTTCTATGTACCTAATACGTCATCATCCCCTTTCAGCGAAAATGGCGATATCGTTCAAGCGTAAGTTTCTTGCGATACCAATTTGTTACCAGATCGCTTCTCCTCTGCCGTAGGGTATGCCGATGTACTTTACTATAATACTTTCTGGTAAGACAAATCCGTATGAGATATATTACATTTTCCGAAATGACTATACGTACCCCGTAAAAAATATTTTATTTAATCAACCATCGAATACCCCTCGAAAAATTGAATACGCAAACCGACGAATGATATAACTAAAACTCTAAAAAAAATGAATAGAAAATAAATCCATTTTGAATTTCTCATTGAATATGTATACCTGTCAAAACATAAATAACATAAATAATCTAGGGAAAAGAAAAAAATATAAATAACAGCAGGATCCAGTGTCGGTACTGTTATTAAAAAAAAAAAATGAAAAAGTCCATCAGTCATCAGTTCATAAAACATAGAAATTAGCATCGTCAAGGGTGTCCGATCAAAGGAAACCATTTTACTATACTTTAAACGACATCATGGAAATGGAACCATGGAAGCCGCAGGCCGTCCTAAGTGTTAGTGGGTGGTAAAGCGAAGGGGCGGATTTCCAGCTGGTCCTTGTTACCCCATATCCACCCTTATATTCTCTAGCGCGCCGGGTTAGGGGCCTGGTCGGACAGCCGATATTTACGAGGGGCACGCATTTTCACATCAGGACCATCTCGAAGAAGCCAAGAGCAACCCCTTGCAAAGGTGTCGGAGGGAGCATCGCGTGCTTCCACTACGTGCGCGTTACAGTCGCCCATCGTTTCCCTCCTTAGCTTCACTATAACCTATTAATTACGGTTGACTAATGCGTTCCAGCTGTGCCACGCGGTATCCTCGGCAGCTTTCTCCAAGCTTTCTCCCTGGTAGCATCCCCCAACGAGGAGAAGATCAAAACGAGAAGAAGAAGAAGAAGACGAAGAGGGGGTATGGTGCGGAACCTCGAGGACTAGGTCTTCTACGGTATGAAGAAAGGAAAGCCCTGAAAGAGGACTTTACTCTACAGGGTGGTACAAGGGAAAGACGGGAACGGGAATGAGAGCCAGAGGGGTGGGAGAGCACAGCAAGAGGGCCGCAGGCAGTAACTCACGCCCCCGAGAGGATTACCTACCTTGGCAAGGCTGGAGGAGGGTATCCAACTTGAGCTACGGGCTTGCTGCGTAGCTACGCGTTTCTCATACCGAATGTCTCTCCTTTGCTCTCCTTGGCTCTCTTCTCTCTCTCTCTCTCTCTCTCTTTCGTCTCTCTCGTTTTGGGGCTCCCGTCTCACGAGCGAGTTTGTTGCGGCCGTCTTGCCCGCTATACCCACGCCTACTGGGACACCAGAAACCCTAAACTTACGATACGCGAACAAGGTTAAATCCCTGGATGCGTAAGGTGCTCTTGCCAGGGGAGTATAAGAACGATATTATAAACCTGATATAATTTAGATGGACTAGTACATACATATATGATATACCTATGTTCTATATGTACTTGGAATACGGAGACTTATAGTAGGTCTTATGGTGGTCGTTGAAAATTGACGTGTTAGAGATATTTATGTATATTAGACTGGACGGGGTTGGTTTATGATGAGTTTAAGAAATTTGTATTTTTTTTTTTTAAATAAATTTCACGTACGTGGATGTTGTGTATAATTGTGGGAGTGTAATTTATTTCTAGCACTGGCTCAGCGGGTTATGACAGTACAATGTGCACTTCCGTCCTTTGAACTTTACTAGCTTTGGGGACGAGTACGTTGCGTCTTGGAGGGACCGGAAGTCGCGAGATACTAGTGAGGATATTTTTGGATGCTGTATTAACATGAGATTGAGCGAGATTGTCGTGAAGATTTTTGGGATAACGTTAAGGCTAATCCACTTACGGGTTTACTCTATTCTTGAACTCCATGACTGTTCTAACTTTAATGCTACAGTTTGGGTACTTTTACTATAATGTAATTTAGTTGGGAAAAACTTCAATTGGCTATATTAATACTTGTACTCCCGTTTAACACGGAATCTAAAAATTTGGTATTTATCAAACAATTTGTTTCGTTGTGCGATATTCCTGTTTTGTCGGATTACAAAAATCGTCAATTTACGGTACCGAAACAGTGGTAAGCTCGACGAATTATCGCGTAATGGCCAACCAAATGCGCGGTTACATAAAATAATGACAAAGGTAGTAAACCGCAATGAATTATCACCTCAATTATTAAATTTGTGCTTTTAACATATCCTCAAGGTTCCAACGGCTACGAAGAAACGTAGAGAAGAATTAGAGTAATCGCGTGGGAAACATTAACCAGCCGATATACTTTGTATTATTTTATATTAAACTAAGAGAAGGAGGTCGGTTCACTTTATGAGATTACTTCGGCGATGACGATTCAAAGAAAAAATAAAACGAGGGAAGATTCCAGCCGCGGAGGCGCGTGCTCCTCTCTGAGGTAAAAGATTAGAATCCTAAGCGGCTTTAAATCCTAGAGGATGAGCATTGCGATGGCAGTGGGTGGATTTAGGTGTAATATAACCTAATCCACAGTTTTAACTGCCGTGTAGTCACATTTGTCCCACGTGATGTGAACCACCGTAGCGCGACTTTTCACGTGATTAGTTGCATAGAAATGTCAACCCGATAAATGTCAAGTTCCTATATTCTCGTGCGGAATGTCGTCAGGTTGCCATGGAATAAGAAGTACGATTCCAGGAAATATAATGAAAGTCAAGTTTCTTCCGCGTCAAGTTAGAAATTATTCATCTTCTTATTCTTCAACCTCTTGTCTGCCATTGCTCGCGCGTATACAGTAATTCTATGTAGACTCGTTGTAGTATCTCACAAACGCGTAATTTCCCAGTGGACTTCCTACAATTTCGTATAGCCGACGGCTGAAGTATAACCAAACCAAACGGTAGACCCAAGACATCCTAGTGCATCAATATACTTATTGTTAGTAGTCACTTGGAGTGTATAGCCGTTATAGATTCCATAGAAAATTCATAAAGCCAAGGAAAAACACGTTGACATATATTCCGAAAGGATCCACGGAATCCCTTTGGGATAACTTTTACTTAGTTTCAAATATGGCAAATTATTTAAATTTCAATGTAACTACCACGCGTGGCTTGGCTGGTATTAATTATGAGAATTTCTCGAAGAAATCGCAAAGTAATTTAATTAAAGCGAAGTATAGACATTCCGGGAGATGAAGAATAAACGTTGAAGATGAGTCCGGGGAAGTCCCGGTAACTGTAATGGTTATGCAAAGGCCAGACGAAACGGTGCGCACTGCCATCTATGGGTGTGAAAGAGAATGGAAGGTCTCGAAGGAAGGACGTGAAAATAGAAGAAAATATAAAAGGGAAGTACGATGGAAAGACAGAAAGAAAGAGGCCACACGGTATATGAGACGAGGTGCTCAGAGTCGAGGAAGGAGAAACGGAAAGTATATAAAAGAAGCAAGTAAAATGGTAGATGGTGGAGAAGATGGCATGCAAAAGAGGCTTTCGTAGGTAAGGGAACCGAGCCGGTTGTAAGGCGACACCTCACGGCACTCGAGTAGCCCGTCCGTCTGTCCCTTGCTCGGATGCTTCGCTCTCTCGCGCACCTCATCCCTCTCGAGCCCTCCCTCTTTGTCTGACGCAAGGGAGATTTCCACTGGCGCTTCGTAGGATCTTTTTGTCTCTAAAAAATTTGAAATGCAAGGCACGACGTACCCCACGGAGTACGTAGGCAGACTGAAGGGGTGGAAGGTTATAGGAAAGACGTATTCAGGTATAGAATAAAGAGTAAAGATAAAAGATGGGAAGGTAGGACGAGTTCGAGGATTGAAAAAGATGGCGGATGCATGCGTATACATATAGCTATAGTTCATCATGAACCATTATAAAAATACAATTGACGCACAGGTGGCTAAAGTTCAAGACACCCTCTAACGAAAGGCCATCGTATATTGCTCACGTCGTTCTCGTTCGCATCTATAAACTCACACGTGACCACGCACACGAGTGGAAACGTGGTGGACGGACACGAACAGCGGGCAACCAACCAACCAGCCATATATCTGCGTCCTAAAAGGAATTCCAGAATATATTTTACATATGCTTTATTGCCGCCTTATTTCCAACTCTATGGCACGGTCGAGTCGCATGCGCGCTTCCATACCCTGCACAAAGGGCCCACGGCAGTAGAGGCTAATGCAAAGCGGACGGGTATATACGTAAAAGTGCGTGACTACGTCTGAGGTTGTGCGTGTCAACGGCTATAGATAGGCAGCCATGCTGGCCGGTTTCAGACTCTAAACCTTATCCTCTTTTGCCCCTTTCTCCGTATACCTAACCATCTTTTATTTGATCTGCCGTCTCCCGTCTCTACCACCTTCGAGTCGCGTATCGTTCGCCGCTGATAATCCCATTTTGTAGGAACAGAAATGGACGGCGAGGAGGACCAGGTATACAGCGGAGGACCGCCCGGGACACATCAGTCCTGCTCCCTCCGCCAGATGGGATAATGGACAATACGATTTATAAAATGGGCGACTGTGTGTGAGAATATTTTGGAATTCTTTTTTTTTTCTAAGCGAATGGACATATCTCAAAATCAATGTTCTAGCCATAAATTACTATGGCACTCCATGGAGGACACTTTTATTCATGTTTGGACACTTGCTTACGAATTAGAGGCTGGATATTCTTCTCGTGCATGTTGTGGATCAACCGAATCGAAAGAAGTAGCAGGGTATATACATTTCTGGTTCACAGGTTGAGGGTAAGGAGAGAAATAAGATACGTGTGAATAGTTAATGTCGTTATAGAATCGTTCAATGGTACGTATATATATGTGTATAGATACAGTGGGAGGCACGTGCTTTCCCAAATGCATAATGACACCCGTCGAACCTCAAAGAAATAGCCTAGTGCACGAGATACCTAGTTCCGAAGGCGGTAGAGCAGTGTAACAGGCATAAATGCATAATGCATGCCTGCGTGACTGCATTCCGCTATAATGACTTAACTTGTAGCAGTTAACAAGTATCGGCTAGATGATTTGATAATTTGCAAGCGGGACTACGCTCGACCCCTTCTTGCCTCGTGGGGTCCGTACGAGCCATGAAGGGCAGGGCCCCTCTGTATACGCCGGGTCCCGGCTCCACCAGAGCCCCGGGGGGCCCCGAGTATCTATATACAAGACGACTGGGTGGGGAAAGCCGGTTCCACCGAGCAGGACGCCATCACGTTTCCTCGCAAGAAACTATGATTATAAGAGTTGGAATCGCGCTTTAAAAATTGGTTCACCTTTTTTTTTAGAATTACAAGAAAATTTTGAAAAATATCATGCAGTACCGTTTCACCATCGAGGAAAATAATTAACGAATTATATTACCAAGTGGCCTTATACGAACGCTCCCCCTATAGATATACGAACAGTAATGGCGTCTATGGAAGCCATTGACTTTCTTTCTCCTGCTCTTCGTCATCTTGCGCCGATCTCTTAACGTATCTTCGTGGGGCACGAAATTTTCGTGTATTTCATTCCATCCACGTGCTTTGAGGATAGAATGATTCTTTTTTTGTGAAAAAAAAATAGAGGGAATTCGAACAAAATTCGGCGTCATTATTGAACGGCACCTTATTATGATCATGGTCTCGGTTGCTCATCGTCGATTATATTGCGGGCGAAAATAATAATGAACTGTCATAAATCAGAAAAGTTAGGAAACTAGTTCCGCAGCTACTCCATTCGCCAATCGCGTGAGCGTGTGCGCGCGCATACTGGTTTGTTAAATGGGAATCCACTGCCAAAAATGTTCCACAACTTTTCTGGCAAATTAAAAAAAAAAGCAACGTCGCGTCGGAACGTTTCATCATATTGTAATTCGTATAATTTCTTATTTTTTTTTTTTTAATCTTTACCGTGAAATCGTGATTCGTTAGTTTTCATTCCACATAACGTCTCGTGAATTTTACATGGCAACGATAACCTAACAACCCGGTATGACTGACCGTACGAACTGTACCAAACGACAAAAAAAATTACGTGACTCGATTTAGACAAAATCCAGAACGCTCAGCTTCACTACAGGTGGTTCACCGAAATGTCCATCTAGCAGTAGTTTTAGTAGTTCGTCCAAAAAGAATACATTACGTGGGAATCCAGCGCTCCACAATACAGATTCCACGAAACGAAATAAGCATGCGTTTCCTAGCGTCTGCTAGAATACTCCTACCCAGGGACAATCCAAAGATCAAAATAAAAAAAAAAAACATAAGCCCTTAACAAAACTCTGAACTCCAAAAGAAACCAATCTTTTTTCCTTATATAAATAAATAAATACATACTTCGTAAACGATACTGCGCATGCGCAAAAGACGCGCATGTAATACCCTGAGACTGGGTACCAATATACTTTTCATTAAACATAGTCAGTGCGTTGATATCGCATAATTCCAAAGTAGGTGGGTTACCGATCCAGATTCCACTGCTATCTAGGAACAAGAGAAAGAAATGGAAAGGATTGGTTGTTTGGGTGGTTACGTAGTTACAGGTTGGTCGGTCGCGGTAGAAGATGAACGAGGCGGCGCGGCACGAGATCTTATCCGCTGCAGCAGCGGCCACTGAATCATCCGCTTTGAATAGGGCTCTTGCTTCACTCCCTATATTATACCTATAGGTACGAAACCTTCTACCTATATGCCTTGTCCGCGGCACAATACGCCCTCGGGCTGTATAAATGCGTTATACAGAAACCATGGTACGCACTAAATTACCGCGCGACACCGTCACACTGTCCGCGCAGCCACCTTGCAACTCGCGAGCAGTCGCCATAGTCGCCAAGGCTCTGCTGGCTTGGGATCTGACTATATGCGACTTACAAGTTAACGATAACGCATAGCTACCAGAGTCTTAATCAGCATAAATCATACCGACAATACTGTATGGAATAGTAGTCCGGCATTGAATCGGTCTCATCCTCCTTAGCCTCTAGTTATACCTGTGTGGGCATACAGGTAGATATACCTATATGTATATCAGACTATCCTATATGGTTTTGCGTATCGATCAGCTTTATTCCAATGGGAATTTCAATGGGGCGATGGTTATGTATGTTTGGGACTTTCGACGGGGGTGATAGGTAAACCGGAAACGGATGGTTCGGAACGTATGGGGAATTTTTATTTGCATATATTTTTATATATGTCTAGTTTTGTTCTTTTTTTTCCTTTAAGGTTTTAGACCGAGGAGAGACTGTTTAGTGTATCGTGCGTATTAATTTGGAAAAACCTGCTAATATTTAATTAACCACTGCTATAACCTCGGTTAGTCGGTTTCGTGTTGATGGCCATGTCAAAGAGCTTAATGCCCTGTTTACCATACTTAATTAGCCAACAATCAAGGTGATGGTTGGTATAACGGAGAATGAATTTGAGTATAATCATAAATATCAAATAATCGTTCTGCCCAACGGGCATTACGTTTTCGTAATTGGTCGACGTTCGTGCCGATGGAATATTATATTGATACGTGAAGGAATATCGCATGACCTGCCATGAAGTATATTTTGACAACGTCCCACCTGTCATGTTCTCTGTATCTCGCCGGATGATTTCCTGCTGTCTTTCGCAACTTTCAGATTTTAAACGCAAATACAACATCTATTCGAATGAAAATCCTCCCACGTTATTTGCTTGTTAATTAATTCTATCGCACACGAGACTCTATCGTAATGTCTGCGGTGTTTCAATTTGGTGGATTTGACAAATTCTCTAGGATCAACTTTCGAATTACTGCTATTGCTATGTAATTGGCTGCTGCATCGAATTGCTATTGCAAATTTAACAAATATCCAATTAGAATCGCTACACGATTTCATATTTAATTCTGCCTTGACATATCACGCGATTCCGAAATGCCATTTTGGATATCATATGTGGAGAGAATGTTCATTTCGAAATTGATAATACTCACAACTATACCTGGTAATATGCAGCTCGTAATGGCGAGACTATCGAATATCTATTGAATTCCTCGCATTCATATCACGTGGCACGTGTGTGAGATCACCTGCTGAATGTCGACTGGAGCTAATTAACCCTTTGGAGTATCAATTACGAAAAGACCAATCTACGAGAAACCTATCGATGGCAATGGAGGTGTGTGCTTGATGGCGCAACGCGATTAAAATAATTATACTTACGCGATAAGATTGTTGTATTTATATTGAAAAAAATGCTTATATTCATGAACGTAATTAAATCTGTTGAATTTTTCATACTGATTCAGGGTAAATTTTTTATAATCGACTCGTTCCTGTTCTTGCGTATCTAAAGTGTGCATATTGTGGAAATATTTTAAATAAGGCAATGGACCTCGTAATGGCGGACGAGTTGTTCGTCGGCGTGGACGTAAGAAAATAAAGAACGAGGCTACTAGGATGAACGTTTCGTCTTCGTATTTCAAGCACGAAGAAAGTTCGGAATCCTCTCGAAGTTCACGGTAATTGTAAACATTGGATTAATGCAAATGCCCGCTTAAAAGCTTAATTGCTTTGATAAAGTATGGCGGGGCATTAAATTCAAATGCATGTAAATTAATTCAAATTTATGAGAAATAGGTGGACGCGGAGCACTTACAGGAAAAGAGGGAAATAAAAATTAGTCCCCGCAGACCGGCCCCCGCGACGAAACTCTTTTTCGCCCCTTTTTCCACGAGCGCCATGTTACCCGGCAAGATTGGTCGACGCCGAATATCCCAGCCGACGCCTGGCGTCCCCTCCCAGCCAAGGGGCGTCCCAGTTCAAATTTGACAGTCAGAAATAACATTGATTTGCGCATATCAGATTTTTTGTATCTATCGAATTCTTCGTAATTCACCAAAGATCAAGTATCGAGGTAATGAAAAATATATTTAAAAAATTGGAAAAATAATTTTTTTTAATCTCAAAGAGACATCATCACTGTGTTCGTCTAACAATAAACTTTCCCCTTTTACTATACGATACCCGGAACAGTGATAGATGCTCGGAGTTTCAAACCGAGCGATAGTGGAACCCCATCAATTTCGTAGTTTGATTAGATAGCCGCGCTTTATTGCGGCAAAAACTACTCACCGTTGAAAAACACCGAATCGAGCGCCGGCAACTTTATCGTAAATACAATGCCCGAGCGAATTACGAGGGTCGTGGATTCCCAAACATCAGAATGATTCACCGTGGGGCTTACATAAATCCGATTCAAATTGTAATATCGAGAGTAACACCCAATTGCCCGGAAGCTATCCAGTTTCCCTTAGTAGCATATACGTGCATATACCTAAATATTGTACATACATTGTACCGTTATATGCATAGCGAGAGAAGTGCCCTTACATATGTATACACATATACACGATTTTAAAAGAAAAGATTTCAGAGAAATGTATCCCGATCCACGCGGCTGATAAAATCGTCTCTATACAGCCAATAGAAGGAATTCGTTATTCCGCTAAATTCACCTGTCAACCCACTTCCCGTGCTGGGAATTTGCATTACGCATATACATAGATATATTTCGACAACGCGTAACGTGTATTCATGGGCAGCCAAATGGTAGCGAACAATCTGACAAAATTCATAGACTTTTTTCGAGTTCGTTTAGGATTCCAATGAGACATGTACTATAGCAATGATTGATCCTATGCTATATACGTGTATACATACCATGAATAAGAGTAGTATATATCTTTGATAATTTTTCTTTTACAGCTGCAATAAACGTAGCCCGTGAGAAGTAAAAAGAAAGAAAGGGATAAAAATTAATAAAAATACTGACACGGAACGCATTTAATACAGGATCGCATTCAAGGACAGTAAGTCGATTTGTACATTGGTAATGGTAACGGGTACGTGCTACCATTCTATGGGGTCCGAGATGTAGGTAGTCATTAGGGTGTCCCACGCCCAACGAATTAAGTTCTTATAAAGATATCTTTAACCTTTTCTCACTACACATTCAGCATCTAATCTGATTTCGATATGAATTGCCTATATTGCTAAATGCATCTATAATCTACAAAGCCACATATAGTATATATATATATATATAAAATATATAATATATGTGGTGGCACCATATATATATATATGGGTCATTCTTTGTGAACGTTACCCCCCCCCGTTCCACTTTTCTTTTCACTTAAAAAATTTTT
>JARQSW010000697.1:1245939-1342493 GCA_030142375.1 Calameuta pallipes | reverse complement strand
CCCGCCCCGCCCCCCCGCCCCGCCCCCCCCGCCCCCCCCCCCCCCCCCCCCCCCCCCCCCCCCCCCCCCCCCCCCCCAAGGCTACCTGATCTTTTCTTCTTCCTTTAGTTTATCCTCGCCATCGCTGCAGCTACTTTCCTCCAAGCGGAGATAGCTCACACCATCTTCTTTGGCCATGCAATAACATCGCAAAATGCCGGTAAGACGTAAGCGAGGCATCGAGCGAGCGACCGACCCCCTTACGGCAATTACTCCCATCCCATAGGCTGTACCTCGGCAAGGAACACCATCCCAGGATACTCTCGTCCTGCGAATGCCGGGGTACGCGAGCTGCCTAACTAAAAGTCCTTCTCGCAAATTGCCGGTTATTACCCACGTTACGTTTATCGATGCAGCAATTGCGTTTATGCCAAACCCCTTCCACACTCTCCACTCTATATCATCCGCATAGCATACCTACCCCCTACTACCTCTCAGACCCATCTTGCTCTCCGCCATCCCCCTTAGCTACGTACATGCCCTTTTAAATTGAATACCGGTATCGATTATTTGAAAAAAAAGGAACGATTACGTAATCCATGAAAAATTTTCATTGATTTCTAATAAAGTAAAAAAAATGATTCGTCGATCTTGTTTCATGAACATTTTCTACGCTTGGTCCAAGGTCTACGTGTATGATCCACGTATCGTAAGCTAAAGTGCTATGGTATGTGGGTTCCCGAGGTGTCCGTTGCGTCGTAAGCACCAGTTTTACAGTGATGCAAAAATATCGGGTGATCCCGGCGAACCGATATTATATCCGAGCTATCGTGCGTTACCCGGCTCAAAACTGCCAACCACTTTCACGGTGGTTATTTTCTGAGTTCAATACAAAAAATATGATCGCAGGGCTCGAGGATCCCATGGGCATGTCTCGAGAGCCAAGACGATGGTCCAGCGATGAGGAGAATAGAAGTTTACCTGCTGGGAGAGAGTGCATGCTAAAGGCAAAGAGAGTGGCGAGGAGGTGAAGGGGTGGTATATGTGGTACCAGAGAGAACCTTAAGGAGGGAAGGGATGGGGATGTAGATGGAGATGGAAGCTGCTGCAGCGGTTCGTGGTAGAAGAGGCAGAAAGAGGAGGTTCGGAGTGCAGGGAGAAAGAGTGAAGCGTGTACGAGAAGAAATGGGAGGAAGGAGCGAGAGGGAGGAAGAGGGAGGGAATATCAAGAGCGGACCTCCCAAGTTGCGCCGAGATGGCGGATCATCATCGTCGCATCATCCGTGAGCGGAATAAACCGAGACTGGTATTAAATTTTCGTGAAAACGTTCGATACACTTTTTAATCGAATATCCCGTGATTTTCGTGAGCTATAATACGATAAAAATGATTGTGCAAATTTCAATTTACGGGGGAAAAAATGAAAAAAGAAAAAAAAAAGAGATGATTGAATTAATAGCCCGGTTTCCATATGCTGTAGGGTTCTATTTAACCTGTATACTTATATGTATCTATACCGATCATATGCCGTTTTAGTAATTTTATACGCTACATTATTACAAAGAGTTTTTGAAGGTACGTTTTTGGAAATTGAAAATTGCGCTGCTAACCAATGCATCGCATGCCATGGGCTTTACGGTAATGAGGTCGCTGATTACGTGTATCTATAGGTATTCCAGGCACGCGATCGAAAGATGGTAGCGTTGCTGAAACACACGAAGGCGACTATATTTTCGAGGATAATGTAAATGAGGGATTCATCGAGTAACTTAATATGTCTGTCATGCTAAAGATCATTAGGACATTGTAGATAGGTCTGTTGTTTGTCATTATAGATATATTGATAGTGAATGAGAATGAAGAAATCGCCAAAGATTTCGAACACACACACATGTGCTTATGTATAAAGGAGAATGATGATTTAGATTGCATATTTGAGACACGCGACAAGATAATACGAAGAGTTAGTAATATGTCGTTTCGTAGATTCTAAGCCATTAGACTAGGCTGAGTCAGTATATGACACTCGGGGGGTGCTTCGCGACGATGGATGATATTGGACCAACAGATATTAATTTTGGGGATGTACGAGATATTTCAAGGTTGGGGATTCTGATCCCCAAGGCGTGTAAGGGGAAGATAAGGCACCGTCAACGGACTCTGTAATCAATGGCTGACGGGTTTACTTACAGCCAGTAGATACTATATATACAACAAAACAAATGAACATTGAATTTCAAAATCCCTACAAGATCTACGTAATTTTGCAAAACTTTTAATTATACTATTTAAGCAGAGTGAAGGCGTAGTCTGAGATAATTTTTTTATTTTATTCGTAACCCAGGACGTGTCGGTACATTAAAGCGTGAAATTTCGTGCGAATTGCGCGGATTATCGATGAGATAGAAACGGATTAGCTTGGCGTTCGTGTTTACGAGTGGCCATAGGCGAGAGAATGAGAGATATAAAGGGGGTAGGTCTGGTAGGTACAGGGTAGGTGGTACCATAGAGAGCGAGAGAGAGAGAGAGAGGAGGAGGATGATAGCGTAGAGAGAGCCGTAGAGCAAGGGAGAACTGTGAGAGATGTGCCGAGCATATGGCGGCACAACGTACACTCAGTGGCTGCGGTCCGATGGCAGCCGATGCTTTACGAGTTTTCGGGTAAATTGGCAAATTGTAAGCCGGTAGAGCTAATCAGGGGAATTGTTGCGGATGTGGGCGTTTGTTATTGGAGCAGAGAGTAGGTAACCCGATATTCCCATGCGTCGAGAAAACGGCAACAGGGAGTATGCACTGGTAGACCTATCCTAGAGTTAGGTCACGGTGTAGTCATCCCTTCGAGCAATGGGGTGCAGCCCCACATATCCAGAGACGAAAATCCCAATGGATTCTTTCTTCCTCAGGATGGCGCCGGTCTAACATCTGTCGTTCGTTCTATGCGGATCCACGTCAAAACCAAAAACGCCCTCGAGTCCTTCCTGCTTGCTTGCGGCGCGGAAATAAACAAGCCCTTGTAATTCTGCGCAGCCGGCGCAACCAACGCTATCCTCTTGGAAAATAGAACCGGTCCATGATGTGGTACCGATTACACGTCAGCGATAAAAAAAAATGAATAAGATTGAATTTCAACACCCACAACGTAGAATTGCCTACTTAAAGTCAATCCTCCCGTTCGAAAGGTCAAGTTCACAATTATCTTCGTATCACCTTAAATATTGAATTTTAGAAAAATTCTTTTTAAAACTCATTAATACTGATTTTGTAATAATATAAATGTAACCTTTATAAAAAATAACTATTTCCATCACACGTGCGTGCAGACAGTAGCTTCGTGTTATGCAAGTCATGGCGATCTTTCACGCAGAAACGTTTGTTCTCAATCGTGATCACCTAATCTATTCTCACACGTGAACTCAGACTACAGTCGTGTCTACATTCTCGCATATCTATAATAGATACACTATTGTGCCTGATATTAATGTCTTTATTAGCGAGACCTCATCTCCTTCCGCCACTTCGCGATCTTTGACTCCCTCAGAGCTGAACTTTGCGTTTGCATCGAGTCGCAAAGGTACCCCACGCTAATGGAGCGTCTCAGTACTCATGGGATTGGTTATAATGAGAGGGCGAATGAGAGGAGCAGGAATAAGAGAAATAAAAAAAAAAGTAAAATGAATAACGAACGATGCATGAATCAGGGGCGTATTCGTTGCGGCAATGCCAAAAGCGTTCTGGCAAAAATGACGATAAACATCAAGAATGAATAGCGCAAAGGAGTGGCCTCGGCCAAGAGGTCCGGCCAAGACCTTAAAGTACCACAAAGAGTACACAGACACCAATTCTACATATCCTCACAGCATCGGTATCATCTTCAGCAGTGTCCTCTCAGCCTCTACAGCAGACAAACGTATTATCCCGATATCAAAATGGCTTGCAGTCCGGTGTGTCGCTACTTAGATACCACAGTACAACCTACATATACAAAACTACTGTATTCCGTCGTCGAGTTTCAGAGAAATTCACCCAAAATCCAAAATGGCACAAGTACGCAGAGAACCGGGTGCATGATCATATTGCGCCCATTAACATTGCGAAAAGTTGCCATTGCTCCCGAGGCAGGGAGCAGCCCAGCAAGCCTTTAAGCCGCGACGGGAAGTTTCCCACTGATCCTCGCCGCGCGAGCTTAAGCTCCAGGATTCCGGAGTTACTGGCATCATGGAACACCATGCACCACCGAACCATATATGTGTATATATATATATATAAGTATAACCTGGTTGGCTCTACGCTATACGGACTGCATTTCTAGCTAGTGCTTCTAGCTTTCCGTTTCGTACTGTTCTCCATCTCTGGCTCTATACAGCTATTTCTCTCTTTTTCTCTATACTAGAATTTCTGTCCTTCTCTGTCCTAGTCCTATGTATAGATACATAAAATGTACAGTACATAGACAGACGAGCAGGGGTATGTTCGTCTCTTCCTTTCGGATCTGCGTCCTGTTTCTCTCTCTCTCTTTCTCTCGGTTCCTCTCGAACCTCATTTCTCTCGTATGGGTTCTCTCTCGCTTCTCTTTGTGTCTCATTCAGTGTCAGCTATGCCCACGTATACTGTCCCTCTTTGGCTCCGCGCTCCCGTTCCCGGGTCGTGCAACCACGATCTAGTGCATCCCTATCGCGACAACGATCGTTCTCCTGACTACAGTAGTTGATATTTACGACGCCCTCGGTGCGATGTTGAAGTAGTTAAATTGCCGATAATCAATGTGCATTAACGGGACGATTACTCTGGGGGTGATGCACGAAAACAGTGAGCCACCTTAACTGCGATAGTTTTCATTTCTAACTTTGTAATACTTTGGAGCAGTTATCTTTACGTATATTGAGAGCGTGGAAGGGCAATATCAAACTCTGGAGCTTAGAGTGAATGTGGAGATAAATTATTTAAAGCGTATTTTTTTAAAAATTTGATTACATAAAGTAGACTGTGATTTTTCAAATTTTTTGTAATACTCGAAGCCAATTAATTCATTCGTAATTCCTGATAGAGTTACTAAGTGCTTCTTGTCGTACTATGAGAGTGCAAGAAAAAATGCAGCGTAACTGCAGCGATGAAGCAGTGCAGCGTGAAGCAACCGGTCTACCGACAAGCTGAATGAAATCCTGTGTCTAATGGAGACGAACGTGTCCAGGATGACTGGGTATCCAGCGGAGCAAGTATAGTAATTGAAATACTAAGAAGTGGGTAGAAGTAGAAATGATACTGGAATGAATGCAGCAAGTGGACAAGATCGCCGTGAGCACGCGGTGTGTATCCATGTTTGGATTGGTCTATCATTATGAGGTTGCAGGACGGGTCCGATCGAGGCGAGTCAAAAGGTCAAACGTGGGGGTTGGCATTATCGCGGTCAAACGGGGTCGGTGCAATTACAATGCGTCGTTAGGATTTTACAGTGGGGTCTGGTTTCAGTTTGGACATCGTTCATGGGGTTCTCGACCCCGAATGGTACCTGCTGACAGATATCAAAATTGGAGTTCAGAAAGATGCCAAAAAGTGCAATGTCGAACGAGTACTTATCATTTACTTAATTAAATCTAAATTATTAATTAATTCATTAAATTCATATTTTATTCAAAGCCTATCGCAATAAACGTCCCTAGTGGATGAATCTGAATCACGACCCCTAGGAACTGTCAGATATATAGCGATTGGCGGTAGAAAGCGTTGTTTAAAAAGTCGGGAGCCGTAGCGAAATCGCAAACAATCTGATTACATTTGCATGAAACACACAGGGTAGCATACCAGGCTGATACGAGAACGAGTGGAAGTGGGTATAGGTAAGTACCAAGAGGGTTGACGGCTCGGTAAGAGAAAAGAGGGAGGAGGGTTAACAGTGAAGGCAGAGGAAACGGATGGGAGGTCGCTGAAGAAAACAAAAAGTCAATGAAGGAGGTGGTACGCCGGCGTCGCGACGCCTAGATTCGAACCAGGAGCAAGTTCGTGCTTTGTATAGAATAAAAGGAGATGGAAGGAAGGACCGAGAGAGAGAGATAGAAAATAGGGATACGAATGAAAGAAATAAGGAAAAATAATGGAGAATGAGGAGACCTGTATACATCGCTGAGCTCGTTCTTCGCATAGCGGCTCCCAAAGCTTCATGCAAGGCAAATCAAGTTCCAGAAGGCGAACGCTATTCCCGGATTGTGCCACGCAGACCTTTTACTTGTATTTAAATTTCAACTGGAAAGGGTAAGAGCGCGCGCGCTCCGGCGCACGCGCACTTGCCAGTCAGCATCCACGATCGGTATATACCGATATATGTCTGTAGCTATATATGCCTATACCTATTCTATGCATTTACAACTCGCCTAAGTGGCTCCGCCTAACCCAAATGGAATCAGGATACACTTAAACAAATTGCACACGGCCGAATAAATCATTGGTAACTGCCGAATTGATTTGCATACCATCGCGAGTATTACCAGTACCTACGGGCGTCGTGTCGGAGGGGTCTAAAATCAGATTGAGCTTTTTCCGAATTGGATGGACTTTCGCGAGCGCGTATACGCGCGATACCACGCGTGGTCTAGGACATTAAAAGAAAAAACAAGGCAATAGAAGTAATCGCAGGATCACTGTAAAATGGGTTACAAACGATATTGTATATTCATGGGGTTCCATAAAAATTTAAATACCGCACCGAAGGTGGTCTAAGGGAATCAATGGCTCTGCGTGAAAATGGCGATCTCCAACGACTGATCATGATCTCTGTCCAAGATATACGATCGGACTTACAGTGTGTTTCTCTATCTGCAGGAAACCCATGAGTTACGTTAAGTACATGGAACCACATTTTAGGAAGAGCGTGCGACTGAGGTCCAATATCTCGTGGCTCAATCCCTAACGTGTCTACCATGGTGTAGTAATTAAAGTGGGATTGGACATCCTGGCGGGTACTAGGTGGAACACTTCGAGGGTGAGAAACCCATAGTACCCTCTTGGGTGACGGTGTGATGCATCGGGCAATAAACTGACACGGGCCACAGTGGTCGAAATGGCCGTAGGATTGACGCCATTATTGTTTCTGGCAGGAATCGGCTTCGATGGAGAGAGTGGCCTAGGCCACCACGAAGAATTGCTCCGAATACGACAGCAGCGGGCGGAATCGAGATGTGGTTTATATAGAGCGAATAAAATCAATAGGGTTGAAAACGACAGTGGCCAAGTGAATCTGGAGGGACTGAAGGTCGAATATTATTAGTTAAACCTATAGAAACGATATTAGCTGTGGGAAGAAAATAAATTAAGAGTTTAAATGGTACAAGCGTTTAATAAAAATTGATAAGAATGCATTTATTCTATGCAATTCGAATATCGTATACGTATACGTGCAATTCCGTGTACGTAATGAGGGGTTCAAGTGCAACGGTATTATACATGTATCTGCCAATTGAAGCACATCATGAGCAACGTAAAGAAGTCAATCGGTTGATTAACTCTCGCACTTAAGGAGACGATAATTCACATACAGTATCGGAAGTGTACTTAATTAGACATCGCCATGTTTGGTTCGATCCCATCTGGCCTCCTGGCAATGGAAGAAGCGCCTGCGCAAGCATTACCTTTTAAATACAGCCATTATTTGTTGCTCAACGAAGTGATAATTAGCCGAGATCTGCTTCGGGCTTTCTTAATAGACGCTCCAGATGAAAACGTTAGATCGTCTCCGAAGAGCCCGAAAAAATCATCCCTTGTACAATAAAGTGAATAGTCCGAAGAATATTCGGGAGTGGGGGGGGGGGGGGGTTGCGTAGAAAGCATCGAACGAAGAAAGCACACCGGTACGGTCGAACTCTTAGGCCCCCATAAATTTCTATTCTCGTTTTTTTCCTCCCCTTTTCACCCCAAGACGAACGGAACGCACTCTGACACGGTGAAAGTTGCGGAAACAATGCGAGGAACGCGTTTTCTTGGAAAGAGGATAAAAAAACGAAAAGAAAAAAAAAGGAACGTCGTCGAGGAACAAGGGTGAAAGTACGGGACCCTCGTAATTCCTAGGTATAGGTAGGTTCTGGAGGAACGAAGGGGTGTTGCACTGGCTAGGGCTTGAGAATGGTCAGGGTTGAGCCGAACGTTCAAAGGTCATTCACGATGCGGGCAACAGCCCTTTGGCCTCGGGATTTCATTACGGCATTGCAGCGCCATTAGTCAAACGCCCCTTAAAGGGGTTGAATTCATTGTTGTGCATGTACGTAGGTATAGTCAAGTGTAGTACTATCGTGGTACGAAGCGAAGATATACATGGTGGCGTCACAACGTCACTATATGAATAAAAAAACTACAGGAAAAATACTAACAAAATTCTATTACGTAAAGTCGGTACAAAAGTCTAGCTAAATACGCTCCGTTTTGATTCGCCGAAGTGAAGCAATTTCGCGCTTTGCGAAACCGTCACGCAGCCTTGCCAAGGGAGGCGGAGCATCTATCGCGAATCACCAAGAGACTACATCAGGACAGAGGCCAATGGTCAGTAGCGAATAGTAATTTTTTTTATCCTTATGGCTTCTGCAGTCATCATTTCCGCTTGAAATCACAACGCAGCGAGTCACGGAAAACGGCGGAAATTGTATGCGAAAGCGTGTAACCGATAATTTTATGGCAGAATTCTCCCTTCGTTTTGCGAGGCGATAGGAAACTCGAGAGTGTCTTGCGCGGTAAGATAGGCAAAAGAAAGGTAAAGTGAGGGTATCGCCCCATCGATCCTTACGAAACTTATAATTAACCGGATAAGAGGGTCTCTATCGGTGGCCCGAGACGAAGAGTGCATTAAAGGAAGGTAGGAGAAAGTAAGGGAGTACCATAAACTAGGAATAAAGTAAGAAGTAGAAAAAAAAGTATGAGAAAACTAAAAGAATCGAGTTGAACGTAAGAGAGGAAGTCACTGGATTCAGATCTGAATAAATATACCGAATGAAATCTCAACTACCCAACGTATTCATGAGGAAGCTCATCTTATTGCCACTTGGCGTACGTAACTCGAGTGTCTTTTACGAGGTATAAGGTAAAAGCATAAAAGAACAAAGTCGCACAGTAGTCTCTCATACGGTATAGTCAAGTATGGCTCTACGCTGGATGAGGAAAATAAATAAATAAATAATCGATGAGAAAAGCAAGAGGCTCTTGGATATAGAAGAGCGGCTCCTCGATGGTCTCCCGACGAAACCCAATTAAGAAATGTTTTGTCCGTCGCGGGAAGGGAGGGTGTCCCAGCAAGAAGAAGAAGAAGAAGAAGAGGAGGAGGAGGAGGAGGAGAAGGCAGAAGAAGCGAATGGAGGAGGCCGAATAAGAGCACGAGGATGAAGAAGGCCACGACCGATCGAATATCCCAGCATGAGCTCGGGGTTCGAATCGGACCGGGATCGAGGTAGGTATAGGTGTAGGTATAGCTATATATATTTATGTATATATATCTGTATAGATATATAAGTAAGTAGGTGCAGGTAGTTAGGTGGTATGGAAGTCCTATGGAGGAAGGCGGCTTTCGCATAGGCGGCAGAACGGCAGCTGTTTGAGCCAGCAAATTAGTAGCCGGCGCGTGATTGGTCTGTTGCCGCCCCGTCTATATTGCAATACAGTGCACGGTACAAAACCGTGAGGCTGTTGGGTACCATGATACCACCACCATTGTACGTTATGCTACGCTATCCTGCAGTGCAGAGCAATGCGGTGCAGTGCAAGATCTACTGTGCGCATCTTCTTTTTTGAAGATATTGCTGCCCCCCGCTATACCCCTTTACAGATTCCTCCTGATCCCCTGATACGCGCCTGTATATTATTTTTTTCTGTTTTGATTTTTTTTTAATAGCCTTTTCTATCTTTTTCCATCTCTTCCTTCGCGACGCACCCTATTTCCTTGGTCTTCTCTTTCTTCTCATCCCCTTCTCACCAAGTCGCTGCTCTGTCTGTAGGATACGCGCCGCACGCAATTTACTCGCGATATCTTTATGCCGCAATTTACGAGCAGATAATCATCGAGGGATGTTCCGGCGTTTTTCGACTAAATTATTATTATTTATATTGGACTGCCCCGCGGACAGATATCTAAGTTGCTCTCCAATTAATTGACCCGGCCCCCGAACCCGAATACCCCCGTAAAATGACTCTATTATACGGATTTGGTATGTGGCGAACCGATCCCAAATTGGATACCTTGGCTTTTACTCGCTTTTCAATATCCAAAAAGGATCGATCGATAATGATGATCTTTTCTTGTAGGAATTAATTCAGAATGCGGGTAGATCAATTTTCTGAAAATTTTCACAGGATTTTTCGTATCAGTTGATTTCTACATCTTTCGAAAACCTCTTCTTGCGACTTATGACAAGACTGTTTATCCCATACAGAAACCAATGCCGCGGAAAGACTTATTCTGATGG
Organism: Calameuta pallipes; assembly: GCA_030142375.1. Classification (NCBI taxonomy): domain Eukaryota; kingdom Metazoa; phylum Arthropoda; class Insecta; order Hymenoptera; family Cephidae; genus Calameuta; species Calameuta pallipes. The sequence goes on along the minus strand of JARQSW010000697.1, from coordinate 1,332,081 downwards.
AAGATCTCGGATTCAGATTATTTATGACTGACCAAATTTACGTAATATACGTCCAAGCAAGTATATTTTTGAGAATGTGTAAACAAAATTTAAAAAGTGCGACTATCATTCCGCATAGAGCTTATGGAACACGTTATTTCTGACTGAAAGCGATTCCACAAAATATTATGTATAACGCGTGAAATTGCACACGTACAGTTTCACGATTTTCATAGAAAACAAAACAAAAATCCTATATTCCTAAAAGAAAAAAACACGGTTATTCCATATAAGTACGTACAATACGGAGAACTATTTTAAAATTACAGCATTGCCAACGAAATTTATATTAAGATTCCAGAAATTTCTCACAGCAAATTCGCAAAATATATGGTATATAAAAAAATCATTTTATTAAGAAAAACTCATAAACATTATTCAAAGATAATGAAACAGATTAGATTCACATCGGATAAACTTCCCACGAAAGCCAAGAGGTCCACCATCAAATACCCCCCAAAACTCATCAACCAAGTCCCTCCTAAAAGAATCTATTAAGAGCAATACACGCGATGAGGTCCAGCAAGGTTATAATCCGCCCGAGGCAAAGAGGATCGATGTACTAAAAGATTCCACGCATGAGACCGCGAGCATGTCCTAAACTCGTCTTCGGTGAAAGATGGCGGGTAGAAGGAAAGGACAGAGAGTGGATGCTGAAGCTGGCGTGCCGCAAATTGCAGGAAAGCAAAGAGTGTTCGGCGTTGCGCAGCTGCAATTAAATCAGCGAGATGGTTTATGGGGTTTCCTTGGCGCACACGAGATTCGCACTCTCTGTAGCAGTATCCCCCCCCTCTCCCCCCTCCCTCATACATCGCCCCACTTCCCTCGCATACGTCGACTGAAAGACCTTCTGTCTCTCAGTGCTTTCGAGGCTTCCCGGAATTGAGATAAAATAAAATAGAAAAGACTATATATATAGTATACTGTGGTACCTATATAGCTCTGAAAGGGAGATGAGCCAAGAGACAGGTAGTACACAGGGGGTGCTGAGGAGATACACGGGGTACGTCACGGAACTCATGCAACGTGAGCGGAGTCGATGCACGACTCCTGGGGCCCGCGAGAACCTGGTTCTATCTACCTATCTGAAGTACGATACGAGAGCGCGACTCTATAGCGATGCAATCCCATTGGCGATGCGATCCGATGTGCCCGATGAAAGCGTGTGCTACCCCAGTACGACAGTAAATCCTCACTAGCAGCAGCCCCGTCATGGCGGCAGTAAGCTAGGAAAAGAAGGAATAGACGTAAGGAAGGAACTGCCAATACCTTCTTATTCCGTTTTATCTTCTTTGTCTTCTTCTTCGTCCTATGCCACTGGTAGTTGCGCCATATTCTATATACACCGTCGACGTCTACTATCGATGCTGCCAAGTGTTCTAGGCCGGGTACTTCCATCTTTGGGAATTCTTACCGGTGGCGAGCGGCACTAGAGTGACGTTCTTTCGAGTCCGTGCACGGATGACGCCAGGCAAAAAAGTTCTCGAGCGAAATTGTACGGCGAAGTATCCGATGGGTAAGAAGAGACGCGAGAATGGCTCATCGCGCTACGTACGTATTTTCTTTTAACTGTTCGGGTACTTACTCTTGGATGGGTACTACTCTGCGTGGATACTCGTGATAAGCGAAGCATTGACTTACCTGAAACAATAGAGAGACACTCGTTAGATAGCAGGCATGTAAATTATGGTATATGGTACGGTGAGAAGGATGCTGTAAATAGGATAGAGAAATATGCTCCTTGGACTGTGACGATTGTCATCAGAAAAGTCGAAAGCCCGTGTACAGTCGATATCGTTTGAATTCATCGCTTCATCACCAGAGCAAGTAAATAGATATATATATACTTTCAGGAGAATAACAAAGTAACGGAGTCAAGAGTGTGAGGCAATCTATGAGAATTCTCGTTATAGGTCTGAGGATGTTTGAAGGAGATCATTTTTGGTAAGAGTCCAATTGCAAGTAACTGTATAGGAAGGTCCTCGGGGTATCGGCTACCATTTCTGATGGTTTTGTAAGGGAATTCGAGAGGATCGAAGATTTGGGGCGGGCAGACATTCTGCGGGAGCGTTGTCGGCTTTTGGATATGTGGGATGCCGGGTAGTGTGGAAAAAGTGGTAGGCTGGACCAAAGACCGCCATCTCGCCGGCGTCACATCACGTAGCGGGCCTGATGGTCGGCTCGATATAACGAACCGCCGGCGAGAAAAAGTTGGACGAGCCTCGCGTACCATCGCACCACCGGATCCGCCAGAACTGCTGGATGCTGGTTGGATAAGTAAAGATGGGAGCAAAAGCGCTTTGGGCTCTCTCTTACTCCTATGTAGCCCTTACGGCTACTTTCGTTCCAGGCCGCCTTCAGGCCCCGTTGGATCGGTTGGGCCCCTTCGAGAGCGGGGCTAATGGGACGCAATTAAACGATTCGTATCAAAGAGCGATGCCGCCGCACTCGCGGGAATGTCGCGAACTAGCGGTCGTGAAGCTGGAAGCTGATTCGCCTGGACGAGTCTAGAAAAATCTCGGCCACGTCCAATTCCATCTCATTAGCGAGGAAACGGCAGCTGATGCTTGTCTTGCCGTCTTAGCGCAAGAAGAAGAAGCCTTCGGAAGCCATGTATGGAACCGGTCTCCCTGTCCCCTATCTGTACACCGTATACCCTGGGGAATGTACCGGGTGTCGCCCACGTACCTCGTATCTTTTCTCTTTCATACAGCTTAACAATTTTTTGCTGCTATTACCTAACAACCTATGAGGAATATAGTTCCGCTTCTTGCTAACAGTTCATACCCGCTTTTTAAAATCTAAACTTCAGACTTGCTACCCTTTATTCAGAGACATCAATCCCATCGCAACCTCTTGCTTTCACGCTATTCCCCTCCTTATACACTTTCACCCCCTACTGCTACAACTCTCAGAGGCGGACGGTGAAGCTACCTGCAACTACCCTTGAGACCAATATGGCACCCTAGGGTATAGTACGATTGGTGCAATTCTAGCTATTGCGTATGATGGCAGACACATCCATAGGAAAAAGAAACTTCACACAAAATCATTCAAATCTATGCTCCGATGATTTATTGTCGAATTGATAAAAATTTTTAAAATTTTTCAATTTTTTTTCTATTTATGAAACGGTATTGATACTCGTTAATATCTGGGTTTGAACATTTTGATAAAGGCTGCCTAAAGTCATTCAACCGGATTCGCAGCGATACCCTCTGGGCAGAACACCCCGTACACGGTTCTCTCTTACCTATATTCTATATGTACATACAGAATGTATATACACATAGCCTATACCTGCATGCAACATGCACATGCATGCGCCGCAAAACAAAGCGAGCTCGTTAGGAGGTGCATTGCAACGACTGCACTCTTTCCTCGAGGTACATCCTGCTGGCGGCCGTGCAGCTAGCCTCTGCCCGGGTGCTTGGCCGCTCCGCAAGTATCCACAAAGTTATACTTGGACACGTTGTGCCTTCGCTCGTGCCTTCCTACAGCCTCCCAAGAATGGGCAATTGCCTCTGTCTTTGATATCCTAAGATACGGTTGTGAATTCGTGTCAGTCGGATCCAATTTCGAAAGACCTCAATCTATTAATGATACATCTCAAACGAGACCATTGTCATTGACAATTTTAAATATGAGTATATTGATCATTTTTAAGGCGGAAAATTCAAATCTGAATCAATTTAATTAAATGGCCAATTAGTACATTCGAATTTAAATCACAAAACGAATTTTGAGCGTAAGCTACAATATATTCGTTGTAAATTAAAACATAAATATCATGACCTTATTATATAATTTTTTGTTCATGAAGCAATCTGAATTTTGAGGGTGACATTCTCTGTAATTGTAGTTCGGATAAATATATTCCAAGATGCGTTTCTAAGGGCCGTTAACGGTAAATTGACCGTGTGGATTATCTGCCCTCTAGCATTTTCATTGATGATACATCTTGGATGACCCTTAACTCAATTTCCGCGGATCGCACACCAGGGAAACGGTGTAATCTCAGTGTAATTGTACGTTAATATCGTGTAATTTGTAAAGTGCTCCAAGTGGATATAATGGTGACCGTAGGTACCGAGCAGAGAGTCTTTTATTCCGGATAAATGCAGTCTGGACTTTGCTTTACGGTACACGAAGCTTCGCGCCTTCAAGCCACTAGGACTTTAACGAAGCAAAGAAAATGTAAATAAATTAGCATTAGCAGTCACCGTTCAAGAAATCCACTGGTAGGCAGACCTAACCTGTTCTCGCGTCTCCTCCAAGAACCGAAATCACGTTATATCCCTATAATCCATTGGACTCGTACGATGAATTAAAAAATAAATAAATAAGAACACGTGGTTTTTCCATTAAAGAATAAAAATACCACGAATTGCTACCTTGCGAGCTCATCGAATTCCCATGTACAGGAAATCATTAAGGTGACGTAAAAAGAAAATAATATCTTGCAATTCAAAAGCTTCTATATCCACCCGGAATAACGGACGCAGACTTCGTCCATACAAATGCACCGGAGTACATATCAGATTGTACGACGATTTCACCGAGGTAATTTTGTAAGGGAACGTAAATCGTCTCGTCAGATCTGACTCAGAGTAACGTGGGGACAGGCGCAGTCCCACTGAACAGGGGACCTGCACTCGAATCGAATTAGGGTTAACGAGCAGGTGTTTTGTCGAGTGGTGAATAACCGTGTAAAAAAATCTCCCGACCATCCACAGCACAAGCGTACAGAGCTAAATAATTCACGTAGAGAAAAATGGAGAACGGCATCCGTATGCACATACTCAATAGTGAAAATAATCGTGCAACGATCCAGTGACGCTGTAACCAGCTATAAAATACAGTTGCACCGAACTGCATATAGTTATACAAATGCAGGAGGAAAAGAAATGCGAGTCGTGCAAGCAAGAGAGCGCTCGCAGTCTATATATGTACAAACAAACACACACACGGCCATAGTTGTGTAGTGAAGAAAGCCGAAGAGGCATGATCTCGTTAATGGCGATCTCTTAATTAAAGAGGATCGGCAGTGGCGAGTCCCTGGTAGCAGCCAGTAGGGTAGCTACGGTATAGGTAGGTAGGAAAATATTTCGCACATGAGAAGAACGAGGCCGCGCTATTCCGATAAAGAGTTGGGATCCTTCATAAGCACGGCAATAGGTATAACTCTCATGGGGGCAGACAAGCAGAATAAGAGGAAATATGGGAGGTGATCGGCCTTCCCCTCTCCCTCTCGCGTCAGCCTCTTCCACGTTCTTTTTATCACTTTTTCTGTCTCTCTCTCTCTCTCTCTCTCTCTCTCTCTACCCCCCTGGCCCTTCCTCTTCATCGGTATCCCCTCCGCCACCCCATCCCGCCTCGCCGCCGTACCAGCTTGAGGTGGAGTCATGCAAGAACGGTCGAACCGTGCTGAGCCAACCGGGCAGACATAGCTCTCGAGTCTGCAGGACGAGTTTATGCGATTTTTACACTCGATCTGATTTTTTGGCGGCGCGCCTCGCTCTCGCGAGACAGATATATGTCCCACGGCATACAAGAGCCGCGCGTATAAAGACATCGAAGCGAAGCCAACGAGAATTCCTCATCCCATCTTCCTCCTCTCCTTTGCTGCTCTTCTTTCTTCCCGCTCTCCCACCTTAGCGTCCCTCTACCACTCTGATTCCTTCTACAAACCCCCTGGGGTCTCCCCCTCTCTTGGTACCCCTAGCAGAGGTCCACTCGATATACCTATACGCTACAGTATCATCCTCTTTGCCACCATACTTGGTATACCTTCTTCTATCCCTTCTCTCGCTGCCTATGCCGACCTCTCTGACTGCCTGCCGTCGCTCCTCAACCGAAGAGGAATAAGAAGACGAAGAAACGAAGGGCCTCGCCCATAACCGGTTCACTTCTCTCGTCATCGGACTCCTTCCTACCTAACAACTCCTTCCCCCGTGGACTTGCCTACCTGGTCCACATAGATATATCGACTACAGGGATAAGAGAGGGACATGGCTCCTTGAAGTAAGTCGCAATTATTATGTGGTCGTTATGGGGATTTTCGTTATTCCGAAAAATAAGCTCCACCGAACAGTGTTAATTTGTTATAGTCAAAAATTGGTATGGTACACAACGTTACCATGGATGTTGAGCGATAAACAGTTGGCCCCGTGGCTTAATGGGCTTTAATCATTGATTAGAACGCGAAAGAGGATAGCTAGCGGATTCCTTTTCTTTCGCGTGTCATTACAACAACGCGTAGAACGCATAATCAGGCGATTCTAAATTCCACGTTTTCCCCTATACGTATATGATAAGGTAGCTAAATGAAAAAACGTATAAACGGGTAGCAAAATTCTATCCCAGTATCCAGTCTCTTTATTGATTACCCTTCTTTAAACGTATCGCAAGGGATAAAAGATTCTCTTCTAGAGCAAACTGCATTTACAAATTCCGAAATAAATACGCAGCCTGACGTGTCTCGACTTTTCAAAAAAGACCCATACGCGCCTTACCCAAGAAATATGGTACCGAGTCTCCTTTGCGTCGGTGTGTTAAGGGGGGGGGGGGGGGGATCGCCCCTGGTCATCCCTTTTCGCTATACAGATAATGTGTATGCAAGCCAGTACTCACGCACGCGTTTATAAGAGCATACGGGCATGCTTCGGCGTCGTACAGCGAGAGATGCGAGAGCAAGAGCGAAAGAGTTAAAGAAGAACGCCGGAACAGCGTCCACTCATCACGCGGCGTGTAGCCGCCTTTACATAAGCGACCATGCCGCCCGGCGGCGAGACCGAACGCTTTTACAACTCAATGCACTGCCCGAAGGCCCCTCAGGCCCACCTTCGGACGTTGTATCGTTCTACGTATGTATGTACCCTGCGTGGCCCTCCTCTGTAAGACATTGTTCGCGCATTTATATTCCTACCGAGTGGCGCTCATTCACCTCTCCTTGGGCTTCGATAAAATAACGAAGACCTTTGCTATACGACATTTCGTACATGAGGTTGCTGCACCAATAGAGTATGACCTACGCTATCGAAGGGTGAATGCAATTAAGGGTGTACGTCATTGCCAAGTCTAGTAACTGTTGATGATATTATATTATCAAATTTTTTAATCTATTTAAAATTGTGTCTCGTACTATATTCATTGCTCACGTAACTGCCTGTGGGATACGAATCGATATCGGATTTTCGTGCAAAGTCAAAATTTCTTCTATGGCACTGTCTCTCTTAGCAATGGTCTGGGGACTCGTCTGGATTGTACATCCGAGAACGATAGTTTCCTAAATTGATTCTGAGCTCCGTCGACCCCCAAAACCTTCTATTAAAGGGATGCTCCTTTCCCTTATCTTCCCTCGTATACCTCTGGCTCGTTCTCTTATCCATTATGTGTGCCCTTTTCTCCTATTCCCTTTCAACTATTCTATCCTGTTTATCTTTTCTATCTTTACCTATACGTTATACTCAGAAATACTTCAGGGCAAATTTCAAGTAACTTCTTATCACTGATTGTAAGGTAAATTGTTACGTGCGTATATACGATATATTTTGTTTAATTCTTGCACAATTTATTGAAATATCTTTCTAATCTTTATGGTAATTTAATAGACGTAGATTAATCGACATTTCATAAGTATACGTTTCAGTTCAATCAAATTTGCAATATTGCCAAGTAATCGTGCACTGAACCAGGAATCAGACGCAAAGGGCTATAATTTACGGAGTGAACATTTAGGGTGAAATTTTCCGATTTCTTTTTAAGAAAAATTTAATAATCTTAGATTAATCTCACTCAGAGGTAATTAAAAGCACTTTCGTATTAACATGCGAGCACGTACTGATGTATTACGTCAGATAGCAAAATACGTAATTTGTTGATATGTAAACAAATTATGTCGTTACATTGATAAATAACTTATACATAACCATACTGTCTAAGTGACAGTAATTATAACACATTACACTATCGCGACGTCGACATAGACATATTATATCCTGTTAGTGAAGATATTATACCAACGTTTACGCTAACAGCTTGTGTGCTTATATTTGTCATCGTGCATAAACCATATATAATATTATACAGTTTCATCAATTTTTATTTTAACTATGAACATAAAAAAGAGATACTTAGAAAAAAGTGTAAAAACGCAATATTAAAATATTACGCGTCACAAACTCCTGTTATTAGCTCACTCCACTGAATCGTCTGAAACTGACGGGAATTCATGTTGCCGCGTTTACATCGATGAGCAAAACGCACGATGTTCGGCATACCTCTACGCGTACACACGGTATGTGCAATCGGAGTAGCTACGATTACTTAACTAGCTAGATACCCACTGTGAAAGATCCTTTAAGAAACGCCGCCTAAATAACAGTTTACACTATAGCGGCCGATAAATCAGACGTCAAATAAAAAACAGCGTTAAGTATATTCGCTTGGGAAAACAAACAAGGGAAGCCTTTACCGCCTTAAGAGCCACTGTAAACCATAAGATCTGCAGATTTACCGATTTACAGAATGATACGACGCATGGGTACGTACACGTGGTATTATTACATCCACTTGTATTAGACGTCAATTTATATCGGTTTGATATGTCGATTAGATCATAAGAGAATGTCGCTAGATTTTTTAGAGGGTTCATAAAAAAATGAGAAATTACTATGATTAGCCACAAGAATCGGCAAGCATATAAAGCATGGTCGAGGTGAGGAAAAATCGGTTGTTTTTATTCGTCTATATTTTAGTAGCTCGCTCGAGTGTAAAATAATGCGTGCGTTGGCAATAATTCATTAACGTATCGCAGTTTACTCGTGACCGAGAAAATTTATTACCGATCCTCACGTACATAGATGTATAACCTATATGCATATATGCTCTATATGTAATCCGCTGATTTTTTTAGCATTAGCTTGACAATTTTTATTTTTGTCCTATATCGTGTAGTTCGTTTTTTTTTATCGCAGAATGGCTGAATATATTGGCCATACTCCACCTTGTGAAAAAAAAATTTTGCACCATTTTCACATTATGGATCTACGCGGACCGATATTCTCAATTCGCGTTACATTTGAGCCGATCTGTAGTGCGAATTTTCATCGAGAGTCAGCATGACTGCTATTGCGTATTTGATAGAGAAAATGAAAGGATTATAGAAAATTTATTGATACATATAAATATACAGTATGAAAAACTTTTGCAAATTTCGCAAAATATTGCGGACTTTAATTATAATGCGTTTCCAATGATATCGTATTTCAGTAAGCTTATGGAATCTATCGAGATTAAATAATGAAGTGGTCAGGCGCCACGAACGATTTATCACAGTCTAGATATAAAACAACTAAGTATTATTCTCTATCGCGACTCGTTAATTATTTATAATCGCGATTATTAATAAAAAGTACGAAAATGCTACTAATGGTTACGATCGGAGGTTATCTTGAGAACTTTGTCCGCCTTGTATACGTATATACGCTGTGTTAAATCAGCTGTGCTTTCCGACGGGAGCAACTGCAACGTGGCAACGAGATATAACCCGAGCAATTTCGGTCTTAATATGATTACGAGTCATTGTTATTTCACAGTGGATATAATTATATCAGTATTGCCCCCCCCCCCCTCATAGTCGCTTGGGAAATCATATAGGAAATTATTGCAATACGTCGATTACGAAAATACAAATGGATAGGAAAATAAAAAATTGACTAGAAACAGACATAGTTGATAGATAAGATATAATATAAAATTCAGTTGAAAATATATAATTAAAAATTTTATCCAATTATTATAATATTTTTCGACAGCTTCATCCTTCGGGAATTTAGAAAGATTGAAGAATTTTGAAAAATTGTTTTCTTTTACCACAGAAATACCAAATTTTTATGCATATAGGATTACGTGAAAATTTTTATACAAATTGATCTTCGATCATCGTGGAAATGATATCTTCAACATATGTTACGTCGGATAGGAAATATGTATTTTACAATTCAAATTAATGGAACATCAAACCCCTAAACAAGAAACATTGTAGATCGGTTTCGCGTTAAGAACAAGTATAGTATAGTAATACTTCTATAGCTCGCGTATACGTCTCAATTACGATAAGAGAAGTGGGTGAATAAAATTAAATTAACTTTACTTCATTAAAGTGCGAAGTTGAAAAAACGACATCGCTCCGATCTCTGATATGTACCTACTTGCGTTTTGCATGCGTAAGGTAGTTGAGAATCAACGCCTGCGGCTTATTTCTTAAGGGTAGAGAGCGATTATGATTATTTATAAATGTAGAAATGAATGACTAATTAAATGCGTTATTACAGTGATGCTTAGCCAGTTCAGGTATAATTATTCTCTTGACTTTAGCTCATTGTTAAAAGTCACGCAAGCCTGACTATTATATAGTAGGTACCGACGCGAAATGGAATGCAATGTTAATATATCTCTGTCACTCTTGATCGTCGTATACACAGTCGATACATCACTGTTTAATAGCCTCGTACGAAACGTGTGTCGTCCGTCGACGACCAGTAGGAACGTGGAGACTTGGTTAAACGCGAAAATTATCTAAAGATTTAATTGTCAATTGGATCGCGCAATTCCATATGAGTAACGGCAAGTTTTCATAGCAATATATTTCAAGTGCATAAAACAAATGAACGAGCTTGATAATAACTGTACATAAGGCAGTAATAACATAATAGAATATAATTTGTAAAAAAATATTCTGCTACATACGACTGCTACGACTACAATATTTACAGTATAATATGAAAATGATTGGACGCAAAATAATAGAGAAAAAAAAATTGTAAATTTTACAGTAATATATTAAAGCATTGACAAACCACTGTCTTCGGATAAATACAGATGATACATACAAAATGAATGTCAAAGATATGATGATATGTTATAAAGTGTAAATTTAGTCCATAACTACACTCGACAGTAATTATTAAGAAAAAAAAGAAAAGTAAAAAAATAATTCTCATACAGAGTATACAAGCCCGTGATAGGATGCAATTAAAGCCACCATTCCGCGACGCCTTATTAAAACGTCCCGCCATAGTCCGTTCGAGGTAAAAAAAAAGTCGAAGGTGCTCATTCGAAGTCGAATAATTGCGAGACACGAAGGATAAAACAGCACGTTAACACGATAAAAAGCTAAAAGTCGTTGAAGGATCCAAGCACAAGTCTCTGAAGCACGCGTTCACATACGCACACGTGTCCATAAGTAAGATGGCTCCGATTGGCGACACATGGGAGTTTCAAGTAATTTCCCATAAAACCAATGATGAACGAACGATATGAAATTTCCCATGGATATCAGCTGACTGATAAAGAATCACAGACTTGAAATTGAGTAGTAATAATTGCACAATAAAAATCGGAAAGAAAGCACTGACGTACCTATAAAATGTCTTACCATAAGAGCGGTGGCCATGTTGGAATATCGCCCCACCCTGTGGCGTCGACGGCGCAGCATCGACCGGTTTTTCTCTCTGTGTATCCGACACACTAGCGACTCCCGCTGCCGAAAGCCAGTGCGTCGCCATATTGGCCCGCTCTCTTCTCACAATCAGTGCTTGCGCGTGGCCGACAGCGCCGCCCGCGACACCACCGACATTCGACGCCTACGCCACGGAGTCGAAAACCCTCTCGACGTCGACCTGGCTGAGAATCGCGAGGGGGATTCGCGCGCGCGAGTGACGCCAACGCCGTTTTACATCACCTGGACGATGGCGCAGATAAACACGTGGGTACGCGTTCCTAGGAGCCGCTGCTCTTTCTGGCCCGAGTGCGGTAGTGGCGGCCATGCTGGCTCCGAAGAGACTAGCCCAAGTCCTGGGATTTTGCCTCGGACCCGTCTCTTGCTCTCTCGGCCTGTGGCCTGCACCTACCCGCGCGTAGGTGAAACCCCGTCACACTCGCGCAGGACCACCTGTATGCACCACGGTATGCACCACGTACAGTATGCTCACCCAGTATGCAGCTCTCGCGTCCCCGACCCACCCTTTCGATACGATGCACGTTTGTTTCTCTCTTCTTCTGCCGAACTGTCAGTTAGACTGTATCTGCTGTACTCTCTCGGTAGGTCTGGCTCTTGCTATCGATACAGAGTAGAGACTAAGCAGGTGACTGTTTGTTTTTACTTTTTCACTCCTATTTTAGTTGTATATACAAATATATATATGTATAAGTATAACGGGTCTTGTGCGCATGCGACTGACTCGCGAGACTATTGCACTGTGTGAAATATTGAAAAATCACTTTCTACTGTTCTAGGTACGACTTCCTTTTTTAAGGTGCGAACGATGCTTGGAACTCACGTGGTTGAAGGCTGTAAAAGGGATTAACTCAGGTACTGGAAGATTGAAAACCAGGTACAAGGAGCTTGATGAGTATGCTTTCTTTATAGGAATTTGTAGTATTTATTGATTTGGAAGATACTGCATTTGCAGGTTTAACCAATTTTTTGACTGATATTCAAGTATGCTCAGGGATTTTCAGAGCAACTGTCAAAATGGTAAGAAGGAAATTATTTTGTCACTTTTTTTCGTTGCTCCCCTCGTGAATTTTTTTTTGTCTTCAGTGCGATGCACGCATTCTTTTCTCAAATTCCTTCTTTGAATAACATAGGTGCAGGGATTGGGTAGCGATGGAGTGTTGGATAGCCTCGATTGGATTCCTCTCGCGTACGTTCAAGGTCCGTGTTCGCCATTCCTGAATCATCGCAATCGTCGGAATCGAGCAGTCAACGGATACGCGTGAGACACGATCAGCCAAGGGTCTTTCCATGAGTCGAATAAAGTCAGCTGGCACGCGCTATAAATATCCCTGTCGCGTTACATTAAAGGCTTTTCTGCAAATTTCGAGATCATGCATCCTCGTAAATATCAGCGTGACAACTTCATTCGTCCTAGCGACGCGACCTTAGTTATACCTAAACTTTCCTGAGTCATGTTACCACTTCATACTCGGTGCAATACGGACGCGCCTTACGAGTCTAGAATCATAAAGCCTCAAAAATGATAACAACCAACGAGCGTGCCTGCACGCCGTATGAAAAGAGCATTACGTCCTCTTTAGAAAAGCCACTAAAAACATCATCCTGCCGACTATCAACTTCCTATGTCAATTCCTAAAATATCAATATAGATAAATTTTTTCGAAAAACAAATTCAAAAAAAATAATCGACAGATAAATTTCTGTAGCTCCAAATGCCACAAAGCTCATAAACTGTACTGGACCAAGAGAAAATTCATAATTTGAACTGAACCCACTTGGCTCCGAGTATCTGGACGTAACGTTCACGCGTAAACGAGCACGGAAGCACGTATCGTCCACGTATACCAAGTCCATTGTTACCTAGATACGTAATTCATTAGGGCAGCGTGCATGGAAACACAAAGCAGCATCTGCATTCGTACTATGTGACTGACCCAGTGCAGCATCCGAAGAGCATGCCATTAAACATACGAGTCACAGCATCCTATGTGGAGGTTGAAGTTTTCCCGAAGATTCGACACTGAAATATCCACTGAACTCTCATGGCCTCTTTTTACCCTCCAAGCCCCTTGGCTCTTCACCGCGTCTTGGGCATCTTCCCCAGCCTCCGGATGTCTCTCTACCGCGTTCTCTCGCCCACCCGAGGATCTTGAACCCGGGCAAGACTCGTCCCCACGAAACTACATAACGTTTCTACCGCAAACAGAGCTCGGTAGTTCGCGACGGAGCTAATTTACGCGAAGTCGGGCAATAAACATCGCGCCTCTCGCTAGAGGATACCTCCATGAAGATAGAAAGAGGAAGAGAGAGTAAGTACAATAGTGAGACGTACAGCAACCTTGTATATATTATATACATCTATGTATATAATAGATATATAATACATAAGAGACAGAGAGGGAGAAACAGATAGTTTAAGGAAAAGCAAGAGAAGGAACAAAGTGCGTTCGTGTGCGCCAAACGTGAAGCATACGCACATACGACGCAAGAGTAGCCGTAGCGCCGGTTAATTAGGGTTTAAGTTTATGAGGTGCAGGCGCGCTCGTCCCACTCTACCGTAAAACCCCGTTCGCCATACTATGCGTTATTCTATAGTACGTTACCATCCCTGCGCTACCGTACTGAATACATTGCAAATCCAAGTGTATTATTTCCCTATCCTCCCTATGATAGTCACTTTTTACACCCTTGCAAGTGTACTATTTTTATGGTGAAATATGTGGACATAGCAACACACTTGTAAGTGTGCAAAAAGTGACTACCATACAGAGAATAGGGAAAAACACACTTGGATTTGCAGTGTACGTATACTACCTGTGGGACTAATCGGAACTCGTGGGGTTCGCGAAATTGCACTATCTTCCTGAATTCCTACACGTATAAAGAGAGAGAGAGAGGTACTAATTCTATCTACGATTTATGCACTGAGTACTGACAATACGATTCACAGGCAACCAATAATAAATTCGGGATATTCACGGCTTTTGCTAATTTATAGCCACGTGCGAATTTACTGCAATCAGAAACGGAAGGAGGGCCAAAATATCGAGTAATCAGTGTTCACTACACTTACCAGCCCTGACATTGATACTATAGACAAATTGCTTCAGCCCTTTGAAAATCCCTTCTTATAGTGGAATCATTCTATTCGCTTATTTGAAATTTTTACAATTTAAATTATGGTATGCATAAAGGTAGTCTTGTTTTGTACAGTCATGAAGGGTTGGTTATTGTTGACTTCTAGTACTTCGTCTTTTCACAACGAGAAACGACGCAGGAAGGATCTATTCTAATCGCTAAACGGGATCACGGTACTTCTCTGCCTATTATCAATCTAAAATGGTGAAAGGACTTTAGGATGGGGCGGGAGTAGGGTTAAAGGGTTCGCGTGTTTCGCAGTTCTCCTATCACTGTGCAATCTGCCTGTCGCAGGTTGGCTTCGCGTGTTGCCACGTTTCTACTGTCAGACAAAAAGCTCTGCGAGATAACCTCGCACTCGGTACGAATCCAGTCTGGCGAACCGGTACACGTATACTCGGAAGAAACTTTGTTCTTGTTCACACTTGACATTCTTTCCATGATTATCTACAAAGTAGTTACGTAAGACGGTATACGGTATCCGGGACTATAGAGATTGTACAATAAAAAAACTAAGATATGCAAATAATCTTATATACGAATTGCATAGTGAATTGCAAAATTTTCAAAAAATTTCTCAATAAAATATTTTTCAAATAGCATGAAAAATACTGTCACGAGGATTCCTATTGCATCCCTTATTATTACGTACCTTGTTAAAGTCAGAGGGGTAGGTATATACCTAACGCGCTATATGGATATATCTGGTACATGTATATCTATGTACTATATACATATAGCTACCTAACTGCGCCACGCTATGTAATTAAATCATGCCGACGGTTTTGCAATTAAACTCGATTATTTGCTCGTCGCTATCAACCCACACCTACCCCTACTCCACGATCCGCCTCGATTTAACTCTTTCAACCCCTGCCCAACCTGCACCGCCGTTCGCAACCCCCTAGCAAACTTACCCCCGCAATATCTTTCCCAGCGGCCCGCATAATATTGCCGCTTCAACGAATGCCGGGGTGATTCGTAAAAGTGGACTTTATACAGATCTAATTACAACGGCTTGGATAAGTAATGGTATCTTCGGGACCTACGTTGTGAAACGACCTTAACGAATTCTTAGATCCCGTTGTATCCCTTAGTGCTTTTCAAATTTGAGACCTTATTTTTACCCTATATATTTAAAAAAATTTGTTACTTCTATATAGTATAGAATATAACTTGGCTGTACTATTATTAATCTCATTAAGGCAATGTCTAACCTTTTCAATTTAATTTCTGCCTACAGAAAATACCCTGACGCAAGATTATTTACAAGTTTCCTTTGACGCACTTGTGCGTCTTTCTTTCTTTCTTTTTTTGTTTTTTCTTTATCGCGCCATTTGTATTTTCATAGATATAAAAGGGCACTGGACGCCATTGTTCTCAAAGTTTATGCATGTAGATTCAACGATATGACTTACTGCCTTATCTGACTAGTTTCAACCCCGTTTCGCAATGGGATTTATGTAACAAAGGTTACAAATAGTTTGGGAACTTTTTTTCACTTGAAAATTTTCAGTTATCTTGATGGGTTATTTTACTGTTACGCTGTGACAAGTAAAACTAGATGGAACGATCGATGGCTTTGAATTCGCATGAAAATCTTAATAGATTTCTTTTGTGTACTTTAATTAATGGATATAGCACACATCTACAGGTCATGTTACACGATTCATGCTAATGCACTTACTATAAGTCTTATTCGTTGTAATTTTGAAATTCTGTATGTACGTACTTGTATAACTTATAGAAGGTTCTTGTTGTTAAAGTAGCCAGCGAGGGTAATAAAGTAATTTGACTGCCGCGCTAGTACCGAAACATTTTTGTCACGGTGGTTTTAAAAGACGACCCAAATTTTAGCCATGCAAACTTTGCGGGTTTTAAGTAGAGCGAAACGACGAGCAGGTCTAATGAGATTTAGTTTAGGTAGCAATTTTACCCATTTCAAGAAAATAAAGGAGTTTGGTTTAATATAATTTATATTTTACCGACACCCTTAAACCGGTTTTTCTTTTCCTACGTTTCTTACAAACGGTACTTGGACATTTGAATATTACATCAAATTCTACCACGTTTAAAAAAATCAGAATTTCTAAGATGACTCATGCACCTGCAATTATACGACCGTCTTTTCTTCTTTCGTTTCGCCTTTCTTTTTTACAAAGAAAATTCTTCACGTTCAGCCAAGTGATTTGTGTGCGAAAAAGAAAAAAAAAAAAGGAAGATGCGAAAGTATCTGCCTACACAGACGCGTCGAAAAACTTTCACCGCGCGGTAAAGCATCGAACATTTTTTTTTCGCCCCTTCGTAAAATAACAAAGTCTTACCCTAATAAGGATAAGGCAACTTTCACCGAGAAAAGTTCCTCTCATCTTTTTACAGCACCCTTAGGTGTTTTGCCCGGTGCCCTCGAAAGGTGCACTAAAACCGAAAGCTCCAAGGGGCTTCTCTCCGGTAACGAAAATCGTCCTGACTCAAACCGTAAAAAAGTAAAAGTTCGAATTCCTTTGTGCCCGTAGTTCGCGCACGTAAAACATGCCTGGACATGGCTGATAAAAAAAATACCAAAAAGAAAACCCCCCATAAAATACGAAGGACATCCTTTACACCGCAGTGCCAGGATTTCCGAAGTAGCGCGAGCGTTCTACAGAATAAAATGGAAAATTAAATTCTTCGATTTTCCATGAGCCTCCCTTTTGAAATCAAGTATCTGCTCTAAATCGCATACCGTACAACATGAAAAATATAAATTTGTGTGTTAAAATTTTTATGAATCAAAAAAATATTTTTATTTTCACCCTGCAACAGTACTCTACCACTATTACAGAGATACAAGCATACTGCAAAACTAGCCTTGCAGATGAAAACAAATACATAGAACGTCTCTTAAAGCAGGTACGCATTTACTTAACGCAATACGATTATACGCGCATAATTCTCCCAGAAATACACAAGGGTTGTTGGTACCTACTGTTATACATACTGCATGCTACAGTCAACACTCTTCCACCACGTTCCCTCCAAACCTCCCCCACCCTGTGTCTCGCCTATGGCGGAGAGAGCAAAGCGGAGGATGCGACAATATCCGGCGCCCCGGCGTCCGACGACTGATAACGCCGTGGAATGTTTATGTGAGCGTTTATAATACGTCTGGGGTTATACACAACCCCTTCAATCCGTCGAGAAATCCCAAACTGGGTATCTGGTTCGTTGTCGCGTATAATAAAAAAAAATATATATAAAAACGGTAGTGGCACCTTTTGGTAAAAAAAAAATTATTCCTAAAGTATAATTGGGGTATTTGGTAAAAATATATTTTTGCAGAAACTCTAACGCTAATTAAAAATATTCAATACGGACGACAGTTTTCTCTCGCGCGAATTGCCAAAAAAAAAACACTTAGCAAGGCAAAAATAAGCGAATAATTCAAACGACGGACACCTCGGTACGTGCAGTATGACAAATGCGAATTTCACGCGAAGATGGTATTAGCCGCGGCTGTATTTATGGCCTAACGTAAACCATGCAATAACTCTGTGCGAGAAAATTTTATTAACGCTGAATAAGTACGCCTATAAAAAGGGGAGGTGTTTTCAACGACGCTCGTTGGCCTTCGTATCTATATGTAAATAAAGGCGAAAAAGACCGAGGCAGAACGAGAGGAAGCTACAGTTGAAAGATGTTTAACAGAGAGAGAGAGAGAAAGACAGCCGTATCTTATTCTCTTAGCATTCGTGTAATTTACCCAAAGAAGGTAGGGATGTTCTCAAGATATTTTAACAGAGAAAAACTTTTAAAAAAAAAAAACAAAAATTTCACACGTTGCATGTATCCCATTCGAATAGCGGTCTCGTCATTCACCACGAGAAGACCTCAAAACACCATGTAAAAACAGTCAGTAAAAAATACTATGAATCTCCATACTATTAAGAAGGATAACTTAAGTAAATTTTACTCCCAAGCCCAATACATCTTTAACGTAGGTTAGAAACAAAATTATTTTTCTAGGTCAAAAAACCCTATATTATACGTAACATTGCTGTATATTCGAATAATAAAAAAAAATCTCAAAATATATATTTTGACTTTAATAATATATTATTATGTACTTTCTATATATCAAATTTCAAAGTGTAGTCATGTACGATTTTATACGTTATAAAATAATTTTCAATGATTACCACGCCCAAGTACATTGTTCGTCACGCAAATACTTATAGTATGCCATGTGCGGCTGCTTTGGCATTTTATAGGTAAAACTGCTGATATATCGCATGATATATTTACGGTGCAGAGACGAGAGCGAGTGCCGGAGACGCGGCTGGGGCTTCGAGATAGCCGAGATAGGAATACGAAGGGCTGGTCTACGTTCTACGAGTTTCGTGAGTGGATTCGGTGGAACGAAAAGGGAGGTTTCTCTCTTGCTTCCACGTCCCCGCAGACGTCCAACGAGTGATCTATGACTCCCTGGCGCATAGCAGAGCGCATAACTTTTATCTTACCTCTCCGAGATCTTCGCGTATAGTAAAGGGAGTGAGAGGGTGATGCTGACGATATAACCCCATTTCGGTATAGCGAGAGAATTCTATGGGGTGTGAGTCTCTCAGCTTGCATGGGGGAGTAGAGGAAAATGCCCGCCCTATTCTCGGCACGATCCTTCTTGCTCTCTAGCTTACACACGGCTTTTAATATATTCATAGTCACATCCATATACGTGATTATTTTTTTTGTCTACATATTTTTACTCAATTTCAAGTTTGATAATATTTCCATATACAGATGCCGGCAGGGCTTGTTCTTCGTCGCTTAAATATTCATTATTCTTAAGGGATGAAAATAACTGAGATATTCATACACTCAGTATGTATACACGTTTATTCCTTCTCGTCATCAGATACCTTATACTCCATAGAAATACTATGGGTACTGGGTAAACTTTTGTACGGGGGTTACCAAGGCTCATCCCGGCCCATCCCCATTTTCATGGGGGCGTGCGAACGGTTAACCCGGCCATTTCACGCTCGAAGAAACAGCGCGCTCCTTCCATCATCCAGCTTGTCGTATCGTCGTATGGCGTACTTGAATTTCTCCACGTATCTTCTCCCGTTTCCCATAGAGAAAGTAAACTGCGCGAAATCCCATAAGACATCCAAAAGCAACACGAGGGTAATTTATGTCATCCGGTATATCGAGCACGTTGAACAGTGGATCTCCGTATTCTATATTTAACATTCATATGCACATTTACTTATACTCTCGGCCGGGTTTCCTACGGATGATGTAATAATCCTTTCAAGTAAAAATAAAAAACGAAGGAATAACATAAGAATTTCTTGTCGCCAGGACATTTCTTACGAAAGACTCGTCCTCGTACAGTCTCGTACAGGCCTTCGCGTTCGCCATCTTCCTTTATAAACCGCAAGGATGACTCTAGAGCCGATTCCACGAGTGATCCCGTCCGAAGAGAAAGAGGTTTCCCATAAATCTTCATCTTCCACGGCAAAACGTTTGGAGTCTCAATCCCACGGCGGCAGAATCCCAGATGAGAAACGTCAGGCCTGTCGTTCTGGCCGGGATTTTTACTGTACGCGGCCGCCTCACGGCGTCGTAAATTCCGCGACCCTCCATTTTTAGCCTAAAGCGGGTATCGATCAGTAAGTTTGCAGGGAATTACAGTCAGTGAGCGATTCTCCATAGCCTATAGCAAGTGGTTATATCTACCATACGTCGTATGCCATATAGGAAAGAGGGCGGCAACCGCAGCACGACTGTCCTCTGCCGCTAGCTACCCCTTCGCTAGTTCTCTCCATACGTATATATATGTATATAGTATATATATATATATGATATGCTCTCTACTGCTATACCGTATATACGCTAGTCCGTCCTACCCCCAATTTCACCCCCCGAGAGCCAATATTTATTGATCACCCCCGAAGGCATCGTACTGCCGCGGTGGCACCCTTGGAAAAACATCCTTCGCCAGTGCCACCTACTGTATTCTATACTATGTGTGTGTGTGTGTGTGTATATATATATATATATATATATATAATACACTGTATTATGTATATAGATATATACACTATGCCATGACACTGGACTCCACAAACTAACTTCCAGCTGTTCTCTCCTACCTCTCTTCTCTAGTAGTATTTCTCCCGACTTTTTCTCGTCCTATAGAAACCCATGGAAATTCACCCCTCGACTTTTTATTCCCGCCAAGCAAGCTTCGCGTGAGATCCTCTGCCACATATTCAGTTTAGTGTACGACCTGGGATGTATAACGGAATGGCGTAACGACGGTGTAGATTTTACACCGGGTATATCATTCGGGGCATTCTGATGTATTTTACTATAGCGATAAAGGGATGATATTCTGTAGATTCGGTTTCTGCGAATTTTACTTACCTTGCAGCCAGGTCCAATAGGGTTTAGCGCTATCGTCCTTACCTGGAAATAAAAATATAATTAAAATTTAATACAATTTTCGATCGCTCTACATAATTCATTGGAACATATAAGAAATATTTATATACTTTAAAAATGTTTTTTTTTTCACTAAAACAACGTACCTAACGGTGTAAAGAAAAATATCAGTGCTTTATGTAATCAGTAGTAAATACCTTATGTCAAATATTAAAATTTCCACCGCATGTTACTATACGTGTATTTTCACGGGTAACAGTAGTTAATTCCAGTATGTATGCGTCTACAAAAAATTGTTTGCCGTTCGAAGCAAGGGAGCATTTCGCTATAGTACCTAACCTAACGTGAAACTCAAGTACCTATTCGATCCCTTAGAAATACCTAGCAAGATTTTCAGCATATTATCCAACAAGAAATTATATGCATCATACAGAATATGAAATGAGTAAAGACCTGATATTCATCTGCGTATAAATTTCGAAAAATTCGTACCTATTGCTAATAGAATCCAAAATAGTCTTACGTAAGTCTACGTTTTCGTATTCCCACAGAATTTGTTGACTCCTGAGAAA
This sequence comes from Calameuta pallipes, assembly GCA_030142375.1. Classification (NCBI taxonomy): domain Eukaryota; kingdom Metazoa; phylum Arthropoda; class Insecta; order Hymenoptera; family Cephidae; genus Calameuta; species Calameuta pallipes. The sequence continues at coordinate 1,310,382 of JARQSW010000697.1, read as the reverse complement.
CTTTGGTTTCACAAAAAGTACAAGATGTCCAAGTATCACACGGGTTTATCTGCATCTCTGAAAAAATCGTGACTCTAATAAACGAGCTCTTTTCGCTTCACAATACAGAGTAAACTGACCCAAATTTCTGTTCCGTCATTTTAAATATTTCTACTTTCTCAACTTAACCACTGTACAGTCAATTGTGACTAAATATATTATTTTTTAAATTAAAAAACTACGTCAGTGACGTCAAATCGATAAAACACAATGTAATATGACATTGTTCAATATCGTTCAACTGTAATAACCTAGGAGCAATATAACCGTATCTACGTCTAAGAGACAAATCGTAACCAAAATCATTTGCCTATCGGTTAAGGCGCACTCGAATTCACACGGAAATTTCCAATTTACCGATAAAACATCCTTCTCACCTTAGTCGACGGCATCGGATGCACCGAGAGACCTGCATTGTGCATCTCGATTGCGCATAGCTCGTGGTGCATGCGCGCCTCTCACGGCCGCGGGCCGCCAAATGATCCAGAACACCAGTGGGAATTGGTTCGGCGATGGAGCGCAAGAGTAACGCTATAACTAACTAACCTGATCTACGACCTGTTTAGTAGTTCTATATCAGCGCAACGTACGTCGTGCTCAAATACGGTCATTTGAATATCCCTTTGCGCCGATAAACCATGGCTCGATTCAAAAGCGCCTAAGGCTTTTGCAACCGAATAGGTAAATTTCAATGGAAGCTAATAAGAAAAAAATCATTACGGTAGAAGCTAAATCAAAAGAGTACAAACGACTTATCACCTCCCGGTGACTTTAATGAAAAATTATGCTAATCATAATTTCGTCATTTTTCATAACAATCATAACTAAACGACAGATCGACTGTAAGGTAGAAAATATCAACTGAAATCAATGACTATACGTATGTAATTTTATTGGAAACATGTAAGTGCTTCTCCGTATGTAAAAAGACATTTGCAAAAGTAGTATCGATTGTATCGAGACACCCAACTGGAATCCAACCCTAAGAGACAGTTCGGTTGCAAAAAAGTATTCGGCGGCATATTGACAAAACGACTCAAGATGGGTGAAAGCACCTCCCACATCGGTCTGACATAAGAAACAGTAAAATCTACGAGCGGGGTCGCGATAAAGTGAAGTTTAATGGAAAAGCAATGGAGAACCGATGCCTCACGAAAAGGCAAATATATATGTAGATATAGGCTAGAGATAAACCAACACATCCCTCCAAAATTCCAGTCTGGCGATAACAGTCCTAATATTTATGGCATAAAATTTGAAGCCAAGAAAAAAAAATGGGAAAAATTTTAATTCCTCAAAATATTCTGCCTCTGATTATTTCCGCGTTTTAGACTCAACTTGACATACGTGCGTTCCTACCTCTCGAAATCCGTCTTTCCCAACATTTCCCGAACGAATTGCTAATCCAAGAGAAACGTTATTGGCTTATAGGCAACGTCGGAAAATCTGTAGACACGTGACTTACGATCCATTGGCGGTGACTGGTTATTAGATTATTGGCGATATCGACAGCTCATGCGTTGCCTACCGATATGAGGTAGCCGATGCAATGGAGGAGGATGGCGACTCGCGTACGCACTACGTACAAATAGACGGTACGAGAAGGGAAGAGTAGGAAGAGGGGGTTGGTAGGGGGCTGGAGAGATGGGGAAGGCAGGGGACAAAATGGGGAGCCCGTGATAACGATAACGTACGATCGGCATTAGCTGGCGGCTTGCTGTGGCTGATGGATGCGCTAATTATCAGCAAGCAGGAGTTACAGTGTTACTCGTGCACACGTCTGCACGCACTGCATACCTATGCGTTTTCGATAAAGGGTGGGCTACGCACTCCACATATAGTATATACATAGCGAGAAAAAAAGGGTAATCGATATTATAGTTTGATATCGATTTAGATAGCAGTAGAAAAATATCTGATGTTACATAATTTTTTTCTACTACTATGTTATCATTATACAGAATTTTTCACTCTCTGAAACAGGACATAAAAACAGAATGACATCTCATTATGTGTACTAATGACGAGGATCTAATGATCCAATACACGATGGAAGATCTAGAGTGGGTCATTAGTGTACGATTGGTAAATTCCAAAAATTCCTGATTTCTCGAATTCCAAAATTTCAAACTTAATTTGACTCTCGTGGACCTACCGCGTGGTACATTGTGACGATCTCGAGGAACGTAGTGAACTTGTAACATGTTTTAAGCGTATTTTTCCTTTCCGAATTTAATTGAAGTACCTTATTCGGTGAGACCTATCGAATAGCCACAAGTATATACACATATAGGTATCGTTATAGGGTAAGGAACATCCTAAGCCAAGAGAACGCATTTACATACATATACACCTATACAGGAAACAGTGTCTATGGTATCGCACAGTTAGGTACATGGAGTCCGATCGGAGCCGGTCCGTAATGAACATGGCGCTTGTTTATTTAATGGGAAATTCGGTGGCGCCATAAAGCTCGAAGAAGGGGGTGAAACCTATTAAATTTATGTTTTCGGTTTACCCGCTCTGACGGATAGCAATGTCCTCGCACGCGCGCTTATATACATGCACTACCTATACTAGCCCTTACTCGGCTCTTTCACCCCCCTGTCACTCCCTTGCGCCAGTTCTGCAACAGTGTGTTTGCGTTTACCCTATTGGTAGTCCAGTGTAATCCAAACGGAGATATATTTGTGGGGTCGTCTAGGGGAGGGGAGGGGGTGGGGTTGCTACAGAGACTAGTCAGGGTGCACTGTGGCGCCCATAGTGACGGACACTGCCGCGTCAGCGCGTAAACCGTGACGTTTCTCCATGTCCGGACTGTGTACATCGACTACCTGCCGTTCGTTAGATTAGTCCGTTCGATTTGTAGCGTCCACGTTGCATTAGCTGATTTAATCGTCAATGAAAATTCCTGTAAGGGGTGAACACTTGCATTTTACCAAAACGAAGGAAACAATAAAAATCCTAACCACGAAGATCAGAAAGTCGTCAAAGTCAGGTATAGGAGGAGTACTTGTGAAAATTAAGATGGGGAGTGAGTTTTCGTGAGTATTCGACAATGCAAGAATAAGGGTATCTTATCAGTGGCGATTGGACGAGAAAAGTAACGAACTTCAGAGATAGGTGGGAGGGGTGTGCTATCAGCCTCCGCCCACCACCCCTTGGCAACGAGGGAACAATTTCCCGTGTGAAAAAGTTTCGTCTTAAAGTAGTCGCGACACGGAGCCATAAGGGGTCGGGTATGCTGGAGTGAGGCTGGGTATAGAGGGAGACGAGATGAAGCTCGCGGAAGAAAAACGCCATAGTACCACTTTATCCCTTTTGAATCCCTCTAATTACCGAATTTTCCTCGCCCTTAATTTAGTGTTATAATTGCTTCCTACCCTTCATAAGGGGTTGGGCTCCTCGACTGTTAAGGGTACCGACCCTATCTGAACCTCGACAGTGGCCGCCATTCCTTACGTATACTCCAACCATCCCCTTAAACACTCCACCCCCCCCCCCCCTCTAACCGTCCCTTGCTCCATAACCACCTTACATAAGCCCCCTCCATAAAGGCAAGTTCCTCGCATCTATCTTTTATCATGGCATTTTCACGAGGGAGATGGGAAATTCTTGCTGAAGTTTATGCGCAGCCTCCCTTAATCGTACACTGTATATCCTATTAGGCGGTTACTATTTATTATTATTATATAGCACAGTAAAAGAACTAAGATTAAAATGTCATTTGATATTTCTTTTGAACCATGAAAACAGATACCCTTAATTCCTTCGTATCATATAATTAATATATCCGCATGATCATCTCAATTCCCATGATTAATATTCTTATGGCGGCAGTTGTACGTGAGAACCATGAGATCATGTATAAAAATCGTTGAAGTATAATCCATGTACCATGAGAGATCTCTCTCTCTCTCTTTCTCTCTAGAGGAGAGACCGGAGTGACAACACGCGAGCTGGTCGCACATGAAATATGAAAGCCTTAATTTATTGCCTGTGTTTTTAAGCGATTGCGTTATACTCGGCTACTCGCACTCTCGAAAGAACGACCCGTCATCGTTCTCATCACCCTCTCACCCTCTCTCCCTCTCTCCCTCACTCCCCTCACCCACTTTCCTTAAATTTCCACTGTACACCGAACTACCGACATTTTATATTTCCATCTTTCTCTCCGAATTGTCACTTTTACAGCTACGTAAAAAAAATGTTTTGACAAAAATTTCCCAAAAATATCCTTGAACCAACGTGTATCTGATTTCACCACTATACACAGTACGTACAAGTACTATACGAATTAACCACAACCCCCTATAAGCTTACATTACCATATTTACTTATTTATAAAAATTTCCTTACGTTTCTCATCTAGAAAGTAATACAAGTCCCACACTCTTTTCCGCAAACTGCCAATTCTAATTACGTATGTGGGTAAGGAACACATTTGGCATGGCGAATGCGAGTAGCCGTTGCACGTGCAGCGCGTGCCGCACTGACTGTCACGCAGTCACGTCTTTGCCCGTATTATGTTTACGCAACGCACAGCGCTCACGGAAACGCAGTAGCGAATGGGATCTTATGTCACAGGCACGTTGCAATAACAGCAGAACGAGTCTGGCTGGCAACGTTATTCCCATAAGTATATATAGTGCATTCAGAAAAATATTAAACTCGAAACAATGCACTATGTTTACTCTCTTGTGTACATATATACATATAAAAGTTTAAAGTTGCACTTGAAATTTTACCACGTTTTCGCGCCGTGACGGAAAACCGGAAGACTTGAAACGTTGCCCGATAAAAATGCCAGACGCCATACATCAGGAGACCTTCAGGGTCGATACGATTTTGGCACACGTTACGTACCCCTACCTATTTCTGTATAGTATATATATATGAATATGTATATATACACATATACTATATACTCTACATATATATCCCTGCGTATACAAAGGTTATGAAATAGCTCGAGAGAAACCGTCGTTCTTGGATTCTCGTACTATGTGCCGAGTCGAGTGTATTATGCGCAGCGAGACGTCGCAGTATATAAAAGTTGGTTTACTTTACGTTACATGGAAGATACCTAGTGCAACTATACCAGTCTTGCATATAGCTACGTGTATATAGCAAAGAGCTATTCAACTTCCCGTATCCAAGTATAAACTCCACCATAGTAACCTTCTTCAATGGATTGAGTACCTACTCCGCTACTTTTCGTTAGTACGTTGGTAACGCATTGGTGTATGAATTTTTATAGTACCCACAGTCGGGCACATGTATCTGTATATAGTTATACGCGTTATAAAAAATATCACAGAGACCCCAGTGCTTGAGCGTCTATGAAGACGAGGTATATGATGCTGGGAAAACGAAGAGTAAAGAAAGGAAAGGCTGATCCAGGGTGTTCCTGAGGCTTCGAGTCGTAAAGACCCACGCACAGCTGGGCTTCAAAACAAAATGCCGTCCGAGTAGCCATCTTCGCCACTGAATTCATCTACTGTCAAAGCTTCTCTTTTGCGATTCTTTTTTTTTTCTCGAGCTGCTCCCGTGAGCAGTCTCGCGTCGGCCATTCTTCGCAGCCGGGATCAGGTCGTCGATTTCACGCTTGGCTCCCGCACGAATCTCGCTCCTCCAAGGCAGCCGTACAGTGCCGCACAACAAGACCGTAATACACTGACGAAAAAAAGGCCCGCGGGCACAGCAGGACGAAATTCTCTCGCGTCGCAATGCTTCGCTCCAGGCCGCGAAACCTGGAAGAGCTAAAGCTCGCGTCCTAACCCGGAAGCAAGATATACCAAAGTGCCGCTGCTGAGCTTGTAGACCAGAAGGGAAGAATGTACGAAGGACCCCGCCCAACGAACTACGACTTCCGGTATCACGGATACATCCTACACGGTAACAATTAAGAGTTTTAGCTTTGAAAAGAATTTTTGAAAAATGTTGGTACACCGACATAACGGGTAATCCTGACTCTCGTCGTCTTCGCTTTCCCTTGGTATTATCCCCTGCCTAGACTCTTGCGCAACACCAGCCTCCCAGTCCTACTGTAATTATAACCACTACCAAATAGTCGCGCTGTTTCGGCGTTCCTCGGACGCTCAAACTGCAGCCCATTAAACGGCCTAGTTTGACGCCGCGCAGGGTGAGAGATCGTTAACCCCACCGCGAAATTACACCGGCTACATTTTATCGCCCTTCCGCGTTAATTGCGCCGTCTTCGCGATCCTTTCGCAAAACGCGCCCAGCTCTTCGACGCCAGTGGCGAACATTCTGAATTCTACCGGGGAAGCTTTTCCTGGCTACCGATTAATAGTTCTTCACGTACCTAAGAATGTTTCAGGACACTGAGCCCTTATTGCGAATACCGGTTAAAGGGGGAGGAATTGGAATTTCGTATGTAAATTTTATTTAATTCCTTGGGACATTCTTTTGCTTTTTTTCTGAACCTCAGAATATATAAAAATTGTTTGGAATAATTTTATTCGAAAAAACAAAAAGATAAGGGTATCACACGACAAATTTTCTTCTCCGTCGCAAACTTAATGGCTCTTTTGCTTTAGGAAATGCTACACTGTCCGGTTGTGCTTCCAGAGCGCAGGTTTAATTCCCTTGAAGCATTGTCCACGTTAGGTACCATTACACTCACATGCTCGTGCAATTAGCAATGTAAATGCCGGTTAGTTAGTTAGCGTGTTCGTGAAGCTATGGGGTGGGTGCGGTGGAACTAGATAACAGACCTCCCAAGCGAGTGATCATCTCAACTAACGTTGATAACGCCTCGGGTATCAATTCTTTTTTATTTATTACCTACGCTCCCATCAATTCCTACCTTAATGCGAGAATAAACCCATACGGACATATATACATATACTTATATATCTATACATAAATATATATAGATAATACCTTTCAACCTGATATTTCACGTGTTCCTTTATAGTCCAGGACTTGGCGATCCATCAACCAGGTACACCAACCACAATTTAATCTATCGTTCTCGCCTGTATCGGGGTTTTTAAAAAAATATACATATATATTCTCTATCCTATGTCTTTTCTAAACCAGCCTGTACGGACTATCCATTCGCTATCGCAACTTCGCGACATAATCTACGACCTCGTACCTAGAGTTTCGTGGTGCTCCAGGAAGGGACTGGTGGCCGGCTGTTCTGTCTTGGTGTGTTGTCCCTGAAGTAGAGTCACCGTCTACCGGTTACGTGTCCGACAGCTGGATTCCTCGAACGGTACCAACACAATAGCCGATCGCAGCACTCACGGCACATACGACTAGATCGGATACAAGTTCGCCGAGACAAGGCACTAACGAGGCGCCGTGTCCTCTTCGTCGCGAGGTTGCCAGAGAGACTATCTTCTTGCCTTGGAATTCCTATGGTTCCCTATATTTCGATTGCCGGTTTATACGACGTATGGGAGTTAGTCGTCGGGTACAGGAGCCATACTGTGTACAGGTATGGCCGCAGGGGTGTTTCCTAAGGGATCCCAGGTCCTGCCCCCTTGTCCTTATGCTTCATGGTCGACCCCATAATGATCTGCTTTAGTAGCAACCATAATAGCTACGCCATTCGACAGTTTTCTGGCAGCCATGCGGTTTTTCCTAGTTTGACGTCTTCATTCGTTGTGGCACGTGTGACAATGACATTTGTGTAATAATCAATTTTTGTCACGCTTAATAAATAGAGTACATAACCTGTGTTCTGTCATGTTGATAATATCAAATTAATTAGATGGAGGACTCGGGTGAAAAGTCATATACGATTTTTACTAGAAAATCAGGTTTTTAAATAAATTTTTTTTTTTTGTCACGAGAGATTGTGTCGATCACACAAATTGGAATGGATAATTTAAACGTTACAAACCGTCTGATTTTATTGGGTGAGAACAATATTTTGTTGATAAAACAATCAAGGTTTGAAATAATTGCGACAATTTTTTTTAACGGACATGGAGCGTTACAGTGAAATAATTCTAAGCTACGTGAATGAAGGGCGCATAGAATCAAAAATTAAGCAATTCAACGCGATTAACAAACACTCGCAGGATAATAAAACATTAAATCCCGCCTCGGAGTCCTTCCCTCATTTCCCCAACTCTGTTCCTGCACCCTGCCGTAAAGTGTAAAGTAGTGCCTACGATTCCACGTACACGTGGGCTTGTTACAAACTGTTTTACCGACCGTGCAACTACGAGAAACAATCTTCCGAAAGTTCGGCCACCTGCCGTCCGATGGCGCTCGCCTCTTCAGGCCACACCCGAGGCCCTCTTACACTCGAACCATCCTACCGAAACCACTGTCATGGTTTTGGCTGTCCGTTTATGGCTGACAACCAGCGGCCACGTGCTACCGATGCCACGGGTAAGGTTAGGCGAGAAATCTTTTGGCGAGCATTTCGTATTGCAAACACGTATGGGACCCGTTCAATGGCAGAAACATTACCGTTCTGAATATTTATCCACAGTCATACTATATACGATATTTTACATATTGCTTCTCTCGTTATAATTAATATATATATATAATACACCACGTACCGTGTACTTATCACCTTTTGCATACATATGCCTTACAAAACAAATCAATTACCACAATCTTACAAAATATTCTAATCTTTTCGACAAGAAGCAAGAATATTTGTGTGATTCCAATATATTGGATTGGATAACCGGTTTAATTTGAAGGCGTTAAATTGAAATGGTTTTGGAATATCGAATAAATATATAGTGCCGTAGGATGATAGCTAAATTTGGATAGTTATGGAAAAATCATAAGGCAAGTTTAGTGACAGCGACACGAGATTACGATGTTACAAATACGGTTACTTTATTAAGTTTCTTTTACGTACAAAGTATTTACATTTTTTTTACTGTTTGTAAGCAATTAAATTACATACAGTAAGTTAGAGTGTCCAGGACGAAATTCTTTAGCTGCGAGAAGAATTACGGACCACATACATAAAATTAACGACAGTATATAATACAAGTAGAAATTCAATAATCGCGTGGGAATAGTGGCGTCAGAATCGTCCTTTAAAGGTCGCAAAGTAATAAACCAAAGTAGGACACGTCTAATTTATTACCTAGAAATAATCATAGTATCGTGGCGCCGCTATATGCATAAAAGAGAAAACCATTTTAAAAAAACCTTACATTTCATTGCGGAAACCGCAACAGCTAATTACGTCGCTCTAAATGTACAAAAGGTATGTGCGTTCGTACCGGAGAAAAAATCTGTTAACGAATGACAATGCAGCATCCGGAAAATGGCAAGAGAAAGACTTCCGGTCGTTGCCTCCAATGCCACCCGTTCAGGGTCAATGCGCGTATATAACAGATTGCTCCAAAAAATTGTTCCATAGTTGACCCACAAGGCCCGATAACGAAGTATCTGTCACGTAGCCGTTATATGTGTCTTGTGACGAAATTGGGCTGTCGGTAAAACGTAATATTATTTTTAGTCGGTTGCCCTTCCCGGTTCCCGTGGCAGTAACCATAACTTTTCAGGGTCCGCGTGGCGTGACGCCGGCCATCCACTCGGTCCGCTCACGCATACCAAACTCCATCCACTACACTAATTTCCTCCTCTCTGAACTCACTCATTTTATCCCACACTCTGTCTCTCTCTCTCTCTCTCTCTCTCTCTCTTACCCGTATACTCACACCCTCTATTCATCGCTGTCTTTGTCCGACTCCTTGTATAATCCTACTCATGGACTCTCTGTGTTCACCATTGCCATCCTCCTTCTATACTACGTGTCTCTCTTTCTCTTGCACATTTTCAAGAGAGACCAATCCATAGACCCTTCATGGTAACAAAACCGCATCGTATTGCATCAGCCCTCTGTAGATTTTCTGATTCTCCCTCTTTACGTTGGTAGACGTTATTTTTCCTCCACAAGCCAAAAAAAAAAGGTCCAAGTACTCCAACCAGGGTTGGCAAATACGAATTTAATGAAGGCTGGGGTCGAAGCGCGTTCATTCGATCGACTCCGTAATAACCAGGCATTCCCTCATTCATTCACCGTCCCTGACCTTAGGCAGGACTTCTCACCCTGGAAATAGTCATTCCACCCCATACAATTCGAGTGACCCCGTTGCGATTCTCCAATGCTTCACCCTGCGTCGTACAGCGTTACTCCCGTGACAGGAGAGACTCGTAAACCCGTGACAAGATTTAGGATGCCATATAGTCGTGCTATGAGAGCAGCACGCGATATACTAATCCTGAGTACATAGTTTGATTAAATTTTTCAAAATGTTTTTTTTAACTAATTATTCAATCTTTCCTAAGCTTTTGGAATATTGGTGGTGCACGTTGTACCTGTCCTGAGGTGTCCCTGGAACTAATCAGTTCTTTGCCCTCAATAAAAGTGCTCGGTGTTACGTTTTAAAAGAGAGAGCCAAGGGCAGTAATACTTAAAAGAAAGTTACACGGTCCCACCAGCAGTCCGGACCCAGGCAGGAGCGTCGGGCAATAATTTGCCATTACGGCGAAATGCGCGGAGAAGGTAGCGAGGAGGCAATGCGATGCAGGTATACTATAGGTATAGAATATAGGTAGGAATGAGGTAGATACCTAGAAGGTGGACCTCTGCACGCCTCGCAAATCATCCTGATGCATCATGCTGCAATTACACGGTGAGGGTTCATTTAAATGCAATAAATAACAGGCTACTCATTGTATCGCGCGATCTCGCGGATGCGTTACATACGTTCCAAGGATAAGAACATGTCCCGAAGAGCACGATCTGGAGGCTGAACGTCGAGTCTGATCGGCCGGGGCACCAAAATAATGAAGGAGCACCGCGCAGTCACCACGAGCCCTTTGATGTCACTAGGGCGTATCGGCCGGCTCGATCGACTTCACCTACCCCCATAAACAAGGGCTGCTCCAAAGAAATCGCTATAATTTATAGCAAGCGCCTAGCCAGCCATTGCGTGTCGCTGCCATCCACCTGAAATCCCACCCTTCTACTTCAAGCTTTCCTTCGTGTGTGAATAGCTGCCACGAGAATGTGCACCCTTAATGTATACCTATCTAGGTACGTTATGTACCTGTGCATTATACGTATACCTACTATCACTGTATCCACGCAATATACATAGCACAAATATATACAGATATACCAAAAAAAACAAACTACTATTTAGGGCTGTACGTGTAACGTGGATCAAAGTACCGAAAGATCGCGACGCGGTGAAGACCTCTTATGCAAATTAAATTGCAACATATAAGACGGATGGACAGGTGAGATTTCACGTGGTTACGTATGGATACGTGTAATGTATGTAATAAAAAAAAAAGCAGACTGGTATCAGAATAATAATAATAATCAGCGTGGGATAATGTATATAAGGGAGGTTAGTAAGCGTCGAAAGTCAAGTCTACCTGCTACCGGTTGTACTTTTGGATGGACTTTCAGTACGTATCTTTACACGAGTTATAAACACGTGCACGATGCAGGTACATACGGATGGTAAATTCCGCGTGCGATGTAATTTGTCTATTAACGCAGCTTCGCGTTATTGACGTAATTACAACGTTACCGTACAGTTCGCGTTACACGTCGTGACCACGATAATTTCCAAGGTACACAAATTACTTTGGTTTACGACATGCAACCCATCCTAATTACCGACATCTCTTCTTGGCTTCTACGGGCCACCCGTCAAGAAACAAATAATTATCTTAACGAATAGATTAATAACCGTATATGTATACCGGCGTTATTCCATAAACGATATACGCCTATGCAAACGCACTCGATTCCAAGTGTACTCGAACGATTAGCCTACTGACGTCGAATTTCACGATTGTCCACGCGAATCTTTTTCTTTTTCAAGCTAAAAAACAACAATACGTAATACGTATATATCCTACGTAAATTCCATGACAATCGATACCCATTGTTCCGAGGCAAAGACATCTTCGCTGATACGTCGAAAGGGCTACATTCTTAAGGCCGGATGCCAGTGGCAATTAATTACTCCCCACAATTGGAATAACTCCAAGAATTTTGGAATTCGTCCAAAACTTCTATATACCATCCTGCTTCACAGGGTTCCGTGGCGAATGCAATGGACGATAAAAAAATTAGTTTTTTTTTTTTTCACCAGACTGTTTCACCGTCGCGTAATGGTCCCATGAAGGATGCTGCTATGATTACACGTCGTTATCATTAGGCTTCAATTATTTTGCTCTGAGCTCCGTGCGACCGTAGATCGGTCGTACTGTCACGGGGACACAATAGAAGAGAGTTCACCGTAAGAATAAATATTCTTGTTACACCGTGTGGGTGCCATATAGGTTGGGATCCGGGGTGGTCCAGCGAGTTTAAACAAGAAGAATGCAACGTAACAGGAATAGTCTCTCTAGTCTCGTTCTTATTATTATTCTTTTGGGTTGCTTGTGGCCAAGCTTATAACCTAAATGGAGGCGGAGGGCCGACGCGAGGTACAGGAGAGACACGGGACGAAAGGTAAGGGGATGCTGTGCGCCGGTAGAGGGACGAGGGGAGGACCGAGAGAACGGAGAGGGGGAGGTAGAATGGGGCATATATGCGTGTAACGCCATGCATCATCCTTCGTTCCTTCGAGAAACCAAAGGCCACCGCAGGGTGCGTTACCTTACTCCTTTGCCTATGGGCACCTAAAGGCAGCTAGTGTGTTCCACCCGCAATGGACTAATTCCTCGAGATACGGTCCATGTGCTTCGGGACAAAAGATATCTAAGTAGACGTTAAGTTTAGGACATCAGATAGCTGTGAAAAAAATAGCGCGTTAATCGAAGACCCGGTAATTTTTTTTTAATATTGAAAACATTTTTCCTAGACTTGGAATTTTTTTTACATTGTCAAAAAAAAATTTTTTCATCGACAAAATATCATGTCATTATTATACGTACACTACTTAGCTGTAAATTGTCGGTGTGTGCATGTGTGTATGTACACTATTTATAGTCCTGAGTAAATTGCATTGCGTAACGTTGACTAAAGACTTGTAAGTACTTAAGAGGACGAAGAGGCAGGTCACTCCATGACCAGAAGTAATAAATACCATCTTCGTTCTGGAAGGTGAAATTGTTAAAAGTTGACCATTTGGTCAGGTAGACCTTCATTTTGTACGTGGTACTCCGTCCATAATCGAACTACGAATAATGTCAGTCCAACTATAAGGGACTTGCAAGCACAGCGTGGTATCTCTGGGGAGCGGGTAATGAGACGGCCCCCGACCAAGAGGAGTTGATATCCTGTGCGGTTATGGTTGCTCACCTATAGAGCATAGCCTTTCAGGCTCTCAGGCTTTACAGTGTATAGATATGAACGAGAAATTAAGGTTGTAGCCCTATACTATATATATTATATATATATATATATATATGTATATATACGTTCATTCTTTCTCTCTTTCTCAGCCTCCACCTCTCTCTCCTCGACCAGGATCGAAATGCCGTGGAACGGTGTAGCTCAGGCGCCATTTGCCGTACAAAGGCCAATTTAGGTAATCTCCAATACTCCGATATTAAATATACATTACACCTGATACATTGTCGCTTCAATTATTATCGAGTACTCAGCACGGATGATATAACGAGAAAAATACAACCATACGTGATTTGATTAATTATAATTTATTAATTATGAAATACGAGTATTTCGATTAATAGTTGTATATTTCATTTACTTTGATAGTATTATTCGAGACTGGTAAAAAAAATTTTTAACGTCCAAAGGTCCAAGATACCACCAATGCGATTCATATGTAAAATGGTCAGTCGGAAAACTATCAATTTCATTGGTATGTGGTCCCACGAGTGAAATTAGCCGAGCGTCAATTTGAGGGAATTAAGCGAGTTAACGGAGCGCGAGTGGTTCGACGACTTAAATTGCTCCGATGAACCGGTCCCCTTTTCGCGAAGTAACCAGGACTTTAATGTTCGACAGTATAAATCGAGGAATGGGACAAGCCGATCGAGAGCAGGTAGGTATAGATGGCGCTGCCCAAATGGCCGAACGATGTAGCCAGTGAATTTCCTCTAGACGACCGTGAAAGAGCAAGATCAGAGAGGACCAATGGGAACGGGAGAAAATTCACAAAGTAGTTAATTAAAATTTTTACCTCTATTCTAGTAATTTTCATTTAGGAATATCGTGTTATGTAACCCCCTGTATAGCGCATCGTTTACGCGTCTACCATTTTGGACGATACCTTGGACTTCCAGATATAGCTATACTGTCGAAAGACTTGGTTGCTACTATGTATCATGTTAACCGTGCGAAACTTATACTTGAAATGGCGGCAGCGATTTTCCGAAAAAGGGAAATCACGCACGACGGGTTGGATAATGCGCAGGCCCAAGGGATCTCGCCACTATAATCATTAATGATGACTGACTGAATTAAATTATCTATAATCTACCGAACGATCGCTCCGATAGGTGGCCAAGAATCGAAGAACGTGACCTCGTGTGTACGCTCATGGCTACCTACTTCAGTGGGTCTCATTCCGATACCGTTAACTTCTGATAATCAATGAAGATACAGTAGAAATTAATAAAGCACGAGAGTATCGATGATTATGAAAATTTTAAAAATCAAGCATTACGTGTTACAGTGCTAAACACGTGAAAATGTATTTGTACGGGCAAGAGTGTTGTATAATTGCAAAAAAAGAATTACTCTAAATTCCTCAATTAATTATGGGGGAATACGAATTAACATCTGAGTCAAGTTGGATGAGCGCGAATGCCAATGAAAAAAATGTGAAAGCATGCAGCATCCGAGTTCAGGTAAAAACGTCCATTGGCTTTGGTACGTAAAAGCCGCAGGTCGTGTAGCAATTTAGTCGTTTAACCGCAAAAATTATTGTTATCGAAACTCCAGGCTCTTGTACGCTTGAGCGTAATGGCTGGCAGCCATTGTCCGAGCGAGTGATTCTTAGCAACTTGCTTTTACAATTCAAGTGACTAGTAATAATAGCGAGTTATCCCACGTTAAAACGAAAGACTCATGCGTTACGAGGCATTGGGTCATCGAAATATCAGCACTCAATATCCCTACGAAAAAATTTTTCGTACGAAAAAATATTCGTGTTGACTTTTTTCAAATTTTACAATTTTCAAATTTAAATTACGATTGTCACAAAAAATAATATTTTTCGTACGTAAGCAGCAACACAAAAAACTTACAATAGTTTAATCCCGTGAATAGCATCATCAGCAATAGCAGCGACAATTTCTTATCCGATCAAAAGAAAAAAAAAAAGGAAAGAAAAATCACATTTCGACATTGGAGGACGCACATACGTAATACAAACCCAGTATCCAAGGAGAACAGAAAGCCATTCAAAATTTACGTCCCACGTATATATGCATGCAGACAAAATGAGGACACACTGAGAAAGATCAGGAGGGCGTTCGGCAAACACCATTAAAATTTTCGCTTTCGAAATACACATACGCAGAGACATAACGTAATATAGGCCGAGCTGAATCTACCTACCAGTGGGCTCCGCAGTTATTTCACAGATTTAGTAGGCACACAAAGGCGGCGCGTGCTGATAATGCTACTTTAACCACCCCTCGCAATTCCCTAACCATCCACCGCAGCAGCCTCTCGCGCAATACAGAAACAAAAAAGTGGCTAAAAAATTTTTTTTTCATTCCTTATTATTAACACGATCGCCACAAGGCAAGTCGATACCAAAAAGAGCGCCATACAAGCCACAGAAAAAT
This sequence comes from Calameuta pallipes, assembly GCA_030142375.1. Lineage (NCBI taxonomy): Eukaryota > Metazoa > Arthropoda > Insecta > Hymenoptera > Cephidae > Calameuta > Calameuta pallipes. Next base: position 1,294,593 of record JARQSW010000697.1, on the reverse strand, counting down.
CTACTGAATCCCTACCGAAGATTACCTGTATAATACGAGAACGGTAGGAGTATCCATATGTATCGCGATCGTTTAAATTATCAAGCGGCAAATGGCCGCGCTGTGGAGGACGCAGCTGTCGGCAGGTTCGCCGTCTGGGAAAACAAGATAAACCTAATTGGGTATCGTTTAACATTTTTCATCGAGCAATGGAAAAGAATTAAATGAAGAACGAGGCATGCTCGGCGCCAGATGGATAACCTAGAGTTTATATGCCGCGAGAAATAAAATCTCAAGGATGACGTTGATCGAAAAATACGAGATACACAAAGGGCCCCATACGTATGGCAGATCCGTAGCTATTATGAGGAGAGATTTGAAGGAAGAAAAAAAATAATAATAAAGAAAAATAAAGTGATCAAGTATATCCGTCTACTCCGATACACCTATTCCTTATTCGTTGTATAACTACTTCTTTCGACGTGCGAAACGACCTTCTGGATAACACGAATCGCGAACAGTGGACGGATGCCCACTTTGGTGCATGCATCCGGCGTAGGGGTAATTACGAAAAGAACGAGGCATTTTCTCAGATTGCGGGTTGGCCGAGTGCAGCTGCCCATTACGATTAGCGAAGATCCCTTCGCGAGATAATGAGATGCGTGTTTACAAGGGCAGACTCCGATCCATGATACATACTGAACAATAAAATCCCTACAGGATCATCGAAAGCGTATATAAGAATGTCTGATTAATAAAGGTGGATATAAAGGGGGGGACAAAAAAATCGACCCTATAGAGACCTCAAAAAATATAGCAGCTATAGGATACAGAGATAAAAAATAGACATTACGGTTATCCGATTATACGATAAAAAGTTTGAAGAAAATACGTAAAATCATCGATCAGATGATACTGAGACTTAATAATGAGATGATTAGTTTGGTATGGAGAGACAGTACATTTTTTTCTCCTCGACGGGTGGTACTGCTTAATACAAGCTAATAGGTAGTGTATGGTGGTCCTGAAGGAGTGCAAGCATTTGTTATCGGTCCGAGTACGTAAATCGAGAACCGCCACGGTGTACATAAATCAGAGAAGGGTTCTTTCGCGAAACTCGAGCGCTCGTAAATCGACGAGCGCCGTTAGCCGTGCCGCTAATTCACCGGATCTAAAAACTGTTTAGATCCGGGGGACTTCACAAGCGGCGACAATTCATACCCGATGTATATACCGATACCTACCGCGTGTGAACGCAGCCGTAATTCACGAGGTCGCGAATCCTGACAAACAAACCATCCGGTACTCCTACACTTTTTCGAAACGGGTTTGCGCGCTTATTACTTTTAACAAAGTCCAAGTAAAGGGTAACGGCACGAGTGATTGGTACACATGTAGCGAAATAATTGCAGTAGATTAGAAACGCTACGCCAGTCAGTCATGATACTGAAACGAATTGGCATCTACGTGAAGATAGGTATTATTGTATATACAACACGCAATATCTTTTCTTGACCCATAAACCATAGAAACAAGTTCTCATGACAGCCCTCTCTCATATACGCCACATGGAAACGAGTCAGCAGGCTCGACCGACCCTTGAACGTCCAAACTGTTTTTCACTACACACGACGTTGAGAGCCGCACGGCGAACCTCCGCGCCGCCCATACACCAACTGTACACTTCATCTCCTGCAATGATCCTATAGGATCGGTAGGGTTTATACCGTAAGATCGAAAAGATCAATTGTGATACCAATTTGCTGGGTTGACGATGATCAAAGGAGGAACGCAGGCGAGTCGAGTGTGCTTTGCCGAAAGGACTTCGGATGATTTGTCTTACCGGAAGAGTCAAAAGCAGGGTTCGAATGGAGATCGTGACCCGACGTAAACGTATACTCGATATGATGCTATATTCAAGTATAACAAAGTTACCGGATAAGTTTCTCGAGTAAGGGTAATCCCCTTCTCCCATATGCGGCTATATTCACTATAATGCTAAATCGTGCAGGTAAACGTTAAATTGACGAGTGCTTGAGTTTCGAAATCTTCTTTAATTTACACCTTATATACGGGAATCGATACGTGAGACGATACCGACACGGATGATCCTTAACGTTTAACTATCCTAATCTTGTATCAGACTGGAACCGTCTAACGTGAACCCATAGAACAAGATTGGTGCTCTCTCTAGCTAACGGTAATATTGTTCAACATCCACGACCTGTAGCCTTCAGATATACACTATCTATCCTGTGGTAATTTTTTCTTTTCTTTCTTTCGTCCCGTTCTGTCTTTCTCGACATACCTACTCGAAACTCTTCTACCATTCTGTGCATAGTCTCCTCTAGTCGAATATTTCGATCAGAGCCGTGGAGGCGCGCGACCAAACGTCCGCAGTTTACTTTCCTTCGACCAGCCGATAAAAGAGAAATAAAGCGGCTCTATTAGCATACGATTGGCACCGTCCATCTTAATGCCCTACCGGGTCCCGGGCTTTGTCTTGGTGTGCGTATCTTGCAACAATGTTTATGCCCGTGTTCCTGGTGTCTCGACTGTAAACCGCGCACGCGCCCCTGCCGCTGAGTTACTGAGCCCATATGGGCTCATGCGAACTCTCCTTGCTGAACGAGTCTGCTGTCGGTATCCCCTGCGTACACGTGGGGGACCATGCATTGTACGAATTTGAATGCACTTAATACACCTTTAACAGGTCCAAATTATGCCAACGATTACACATACAAGAACACTCATACTTGTCCATCGCGATAAGTAAAAAAATAATATACAATAATAATAACAATGCAATGTCTTTCTGACGCTGCTTTTTGCAATACCTCACGGAAAACAAAAATTTTGTACTCTGAAGCGTAAATACCTTCTTCAATATTTCCCACCAATGGATAATACGTTCCGCGGACAGTCATATCTAAACAGGAAACAAAATTGTTTTTCTTACTAAAAAAACTTCCTGGGTCAGTTTATAGACTTATTGAGGATGACGGTTAATGACGGTTATGGTACTGATGTACGTGCGATGCACGATGAATTATCGAGACACTTGTACGATCAAGGTGAAACAAATTTTGGTCCAATTAAATTAATGATAATAAGGATTATTTTATTCTGGATATTACGTGCATCGATAGGTTCATTATTTGACTGATGGCTTGGCAGTCAGAGATAATGGCGGATCCACGCAGAGTCTTTGCAGAGCAGACGTGGCCGTAGGCCGGCTCATCGTTATTCAATAACCTCGCAAGGGCGATGCTTTTCGTGGCTCGGCTACAGCCGTGAACTTCGCGCATTCCAGTCTTGTAGCTCTCGTAAGGACATTGCGCGTGTAAGGGCTTTCGGCAGCGTGCTAATGATAAACGATGAACGATGGACGCGCGAGGACGAAGAGTAAACGAAAAACAAGAGAAAAAGAACGAGACGAAAAAAATTCCATCCAACGAAATTGCACTTTAGAAAATGCATAGGGATCCTTGACGGTAGGAATTTTGCTACACAGATGATTTTTACCTGATTTATAAAAGAAAAAAATCGAACGTCCATCGAGCTGGAAAAAATCATGAGATACTTGGTACCCTGAAAAAATCTCCTCGTTTACAAAAAATTCGGTCTGGCTAAGATGAATAGAAAGAAGCGCGAAGCGGGTAGTAAGGGAGGAAGCAAAAAAAAATAAAATGCACGTAACAGCACGTTGCGGATAATATACGGTAAAATTCACGACACTTTAAGCGGAGCGATGGCCCCGGGCCAGATAGATCCCTATCGTCGAGAAGTCTTCTGAAACGAAGGAAGAGACGATACAAGAACGTAGCAAGAGTTTGTCCTCTCTTCCGGAGCATACTTTTTTTATTTTATTTTATTACAAAGCTTTATAGACGGGAACGAAGGGCCACGACGATCTGCAACCCAAACCCCATGCTGCCAAACACATTTAGGGCTTTATCGTGTTATGTCAAGTCACGAACTCGTTATAGCGCCACGAGAGACGAATCGCCATTGCGGAACTACTCGGTTTTACTTTATCCCTTTAAGGGCTTGTTCCCTTAACTGGTTTACCTACATTATATTTATAACGACTACGTTCGACTTATAGTCTCTTTTTACGACACGTACGGCAATCGATTATACCTGCATCCTGACACTGACTCTAAATGCTATGGTTACGCTAGGTTTTTATAACGAGTATGATAACGCAGGTAGGATCAGTAAAATCAAGTAGTAGCCAGTAGGTACACACATACAGTGCACCTGGTACTTTTGAATAATTGCCATAAGCGAAACAATTTTTATTTCAAGAGAAATGATTACTGGCTATATACTATCCGGTATCCGCAGAGAAATTAAGATTGATCATGAATTTTCAAGTGTAGTTCGACGTCAGCTATTTTTGAAAGTTCAAAATTTTACTAAAAATCTTGGACGTGTATTCGTTGAAAATTGTATATACGAATAAAATTTTTAACGCGATCTCAGGCTAATCAAGGTTCTCGTTAGCTAATTGTAGAATGTTATACGGGAAGTAAAAGTTGGTCAAATCCAGTTTTGTACGGCTATGTATAGTATATAAGTGTGTATTCCTTGACTCTGGAAATAATGACGGATAAGATATAGTATTAAAAAAATGTAAAATTTCTGCTCGCGTACGGGTTTTGTAATATCTCTAATGATGATCCTTTGACCGCGTTCACAATGTTTCTCACAGCGAAGCCGTAAAGGGGCATCGCAGAAATTATCGGGAATCCGACGAAAGGGGACGCGCGCCGTCGTGTTGGCGGGACTAGAAAACGTGAGATATTCCAGTACGAGGAGGGCAATTCGAAGCAATGAAAAATGGCCAATGAACGGCTCCGCCGCTGCCGTCGCCGTTCATATAGCTAACGTCAATTTCTATGCACCGAAACGCCATAGGGCACTCGCTGCGGGACACCCATGCATCATTCAGAAGAAGCACATTTCGTGTGCGCCTTTACAAAGTACACGTTGCAATAATTACGTAAAGTCCTTCTAAACTCGCGTGAAACTTTATTTTCGTTCATAAAGTTCCCGTATAATTGAACCGATTGGAATTTCATAAAAAAAACATTGAAAACAACACAGTTCGCACCGACATCCACGTGAGAATCGATATATTTCGATATAAAAAAAAAACACTATCACTCCTCAAACGACCCAAATTGCCTTAATTTTATCTCAATCTCAAACACGCTTGGAATTTGTTTCTCAGATTCGGCCGAATAAGAGTACCGTAAATATTGGACGAACGACGAACTAGACGTCTTCCGTTAATGTTATTCGAGCATCGTATTTCATTTATTTTATACGACTGGTTTGCCACACGGGATACACGATTCTGGTAACAATTTGCAAAATCTGTTTTGATTCCGCAGCAATATCATAGGGATCTTCTTCTCTATCTCTTTGTGCCTCTCCTATTACTCTCCAGAGAAAGTTTAAACTTTCTAAGACTAATTAACTCTGCGATAAGAATTTCAACGTTTTGAGACATTCCTTAATTCCACTATCCATAATCAGCACTGTTTTTATGTCCCACAGAATGAACCGAGTCTCATGGAGAAAGAAAACGGAAGCCATGTGGACTCGCGTACGTTTCCTGATTACGGAAGAGACCGACTGACTGACTATCCTGACTCGAAGTCCCGAGCCAACTAAGCGCGCTTCCCGCAGGACGTAACCCAATAAAAGTGAAGAAACAAACTGATCACAGGATAAGAGAAAATTTACGAGGTGATATTCCGTAAGCCGCGATCAAGTCAGTTCGGCGGATTCGAAGGAACTGGTATGAGGTGGCTGGTCGGCATGCGGAAGAGGCCAAAAAGAAGGAAACGTCAAAGTAGGAAGAAAAGGAAAGAAGTGGGCTCGGGTATATAGGTATAGGAAAGAAAGGTAAGAGTAACAGTTAAGTCTATTGTAGGCTCTAAAGATTTTATGACTTTTTCGCTAAAAAAGGGCCAAAAAAATAAAGCTAACGGTCCCAGGGTAACTGCAAGTCATAAAGCGTTTTATAGGTTTAGGTGAGGCCCCAATCGTACCGGGGTTCCACTAGCTTGGCGTATCTCTTTTTTCTTTTTTTTTTTTCTTCCTCTACCGGGTAAATGAACAAGTGAACCTTGTCGCACGGCCACCTATACTGTGTCGGCATCAGGAACGTGCCTAGAAACTGTTCCTCAGTTTTATTACCGCTCGAGTCAAAGTGCACACTATGGATATAATACACAGCTAGGAATAGATATATGTATACGTATATCTATATAGAGAAAGAAGGTTGCAGGTACTTAACGTTTTCGCAAAGTCAAATAGCCTAAGTACAACCATGTCGTGTGACACTCTCGTACAGGTTAGGTGGATGTGTGTCTCTATATACTCGTCCGCGTACAAATTTACATAATACCGCATAAGAGCGACATACAGGCCACGGTGTAATATACAACGTGTCGTTTGATGCGAGGCTACTCTTAGCCCATGGTAAATCATAAAAATGGCCACTCGCATTCCTAGAGAAAACCTGTTTCGCGTGAAAGACAGCGGCCGATCTCCACTTATTCGAGCTGAACTTAACGAACGTTACTGCATCGTGGCCATTTTTAACGTTATCGTGATCATCGACGATTACGTTTCGTACCGTACCGCCTTCTGGTTCCTTATCGGACGCCATTATTTTTACATTATCGTCTTTCATCGAACTCACCACCTTTCCCTCAGGCGTGCTTTTTTCAAGCACGTTTTATCCATTTGCTTTGATCTTAGCACACGAAACGCAATTAATATGCCTTCAATGTATGTATAGTATATATAGTATATGTATATCAACATAGTCAACATAGTCAAATCCTTACCTAATATATACATATATGTTTAAGGGCACATCCACAATGCGTGAATTTTGTAAATTGGATCGTTATCTAGATAACGAGATAATTATAATAATTTGAAAAAATTGAAAAATCCCTGAGAATATTTCGATGACGTAGGATATAGGTACTCGAGATACCGGGTGCCCTAACGCTGGAGTATAGGTACGCGAGGGTAATGGGGCGAAACAAACTGCTGTCCGCGGTTAAGCTCGTAACGTTCGTTCTCGCTGGCCTAATAGCATTCGCCGCGTTAATAAATACGTCGCCAGAGCGATCCGTCATAAGTTTTGTGCGCGCGCCACAATCGGCACGGACATTTCAGTTGACTTTGCAGCGTTAACTGCCGCTGAGTTACGTGGCGCTTAAAGCCAAACGCTTAATCGCGCAACAATCCTGCCGTTGACTCTCGCCGCGTGCATATTGATAAAACGGCCGCTGTAACACGTGGTGAATGTATAATTTTGTAAACAAAACGAATATAGTTTTATTCGCGAGAAGAGGGAGACGCGTGAGTCATTCGTGAACTGTCATTGCGTAACACGTGTATACGCGTAAACAGAAGCACGCGAAGATATGAAGATCGAAATATAAATAGGATCACTTCGGCATAAGACCAACCACGATACATGTACACGCATCCATTCGTGCACCTAATTCGGTTCTACGTCATAAATTTTATTACGTAACGTTATCGCATACTACTTTTTTTTAGCAGTATGAAACCAGAACGTTGAAGTGGCTAAGGTCATAGGGTAAAAGGGAGCTTTCGAGAGGGGATAAAATTAGAATGCCCGTGCACGTAGAGGCAGGAAAATTTACCTGAGTACTTGGAACCACGTTAAAATTTCGTGACTGCCCGTAGATGGGGCGAGTCGTTGTAAAGTCTCTTCAAGGACGGCCATTTTTATTGCACCAAAAGAAAAAAAAAAGACAATACTTATAGGTATCCCAGAGCAAGTTGTCATTTTTCGTCACAGTTACGCCAGTGACGTGATTCTCATCCGCTCCAATATATTTATATCAGCTGTTTTAGTCTGCCTTACAAGCGACGAGTTCACTGGACTGTGAGATCACTCGAATGACCCATCGTTCGATTTTACTCGTGTCCCCCCGGACCTTCGGACAGATACAGATCTAGCAGTCAGGATTACGTGATCTTGATAGCGAAGCGTGTATCAGAAAAGATGAGAAGAACTAAAATGGTCGCAATAACGGTTTAGGACCCAGTGAACGTATTGTGGTGAGCTCGTATAGTAAGGGTGGCAGGTGCTGCTCGTAATGGCCGCCCATCGGTGCGGACAGAGCCGATGCAGGTTCCACAGGGAGAAGAAGGGAGGGAGGCAGAAATAAAAAAAAGCTGAGTTATGAACATTGAAATCTACTTGCAATATCTGCTTTCTGATTATATTGAGGGGAGTGTTAATTGAATCCTATATCCATGCTTGAATGCCTGGTGCGAGAGTCAATACTGGGAAAGAACCAACGGAACACCTACGTCCGAATTTCAGTTTGTTTGTGTCTTTTAATTTTTCACCAGCGTCCAAGCATGAGGTCATCGATACTGTGTCAAGAGGTCCGACCTCGAGACGATCCACGTAACTTCTGCGATGATCCGAACCTCCATGCAGATAGCAAGGATCGTCCTTATGGGAACGTTTCGGTAGTATTTTCATCTAGCCGACGGCAGCCGTCGGACCAGTAGATACAGCCGGTAGACAATCCATTAAACCTTCCAGGGACTGTTAACGATGTGAAAATTGGAGCATAGTACGACTCATTGAGCGTCGAGTGACCTTTGACATTTTTTTTATAAACGCGAAAGTACACATGGACATCTGCAGTGCTTAAGGATCGTATTTGTCATATAAGTCAACTGGCCCGGAACACAACAGGAAACGAGACGGTACCCTCTTCCTTGGACGATAACAAAACCTCGGTTTAATTGATAGGGGTCCGAGGACAACGCCTAGAAAATGAATCGCCGTCCACCAGGAGTGATAATTTTCAACGGCAAGAAACATTTACGAACCACCAAAAGATAACGAAACGAGTATATGCCTACAATGACGTACCGAATACCTAAGTCGTTTTATAAAGGTATCATGGACACCCGGTAAGTTAGCTGTGATGATAAGCCAAAGAATTTCATAAATGTTTAACCAGTGCGTTTAAAAAAATTCTACTGCAATCATTGCCATTGAGATATGATTTTTTGGCCTGTTCAAGGGACCAATGTCTTTCGGATGGTCAATAGGTTGAGGCGGCGGGCGTGGAGAAGGGAAAAGGGCGTAGTAAGTCATACGGAGCCGCTCGTACGTCATCCTCCATCCGGGCCATGGAGCAACACATGGAAGGACCTATGAGCACACGCACAAGATCACACCCACCCAGGGATGCCTCTTTAGGTCGGACTATTGGTGTGCACCAGGTCGTGTGCGTCTTCGCCTGCTTCTCTTACCTATAGAGGAGAGTGGAGAGGCAGCCACTCGATCACGAGCATTCAGCACGCACGCCTATATCTACCTTCTCGATGGGCTTCGCTAGGAGGTATACCTACATGTGTGTATGATATAGTAGGGAAGAAGATCGCTCTCCTCTATGCGGGCTGAGCTAGTTTTCTTTAGTCTATGGCCAATTTCAAGGGATAACTTAGAGATACGTTTTGGCAATGGCCACGTGGATCAGATAGTCCCCGCGCGAATATAGAGGACACCTTGCTCCATATATGGGTTAAATGGGTTCAAAAGGGTTTTGGTAGTAACAGGTGATATTTCAAGATGAGACTATATTTCCTGAATACTTTTTCTGGAGTATATGTGGTTGCTTGCTCCATATCTGGGTATCAATTTGACTTGTATCATGACAATGGGTTTGTTTTTTAATGATCTTCAACACTCAAAGGGTTACTCATTCTGTACCTAGGGTCCATTTAGATTAGGAAGGGATGTGTATAGGGTGTTTGAATAATTTGCATGGAGGAAGGGTTATATGATCAATGGGAATGGTGTTTATAGCCGTTCTGGATTTCGTTGTTTCGTATACACTGCTTAGCGTTAATATATACGGCGGTCACTTATTTAAGGGGGTGTTAAATAAATTTCAAGAATATAAGTCACAGCGGTCGGTGATTCAGAGCAGTCATTTTCGAGGTTAGTGCAGACAGGTCGAACACTGCTGAACTCGAAAGCGCGCGCAGTAGCTGCACCGTGACCGTGACGCTAAAGTAGCGAATTTTTAAAACTGAATTTTTTTTTCGCTAGCGTAACCAACACCGAGGCGTCGCTAAATAGACTCATAAAATTAGCAGAATTTAAAACCGGAAGCGGCACGGTTTACGCTGCGGTAAATAATTTCAATTCCGACAGCTCCTCGGCGATCTCGCTAATTATACATTATAATCAGGTTAAATTCGAGTTGATTTTACTATATACCAACGCAACGCGAACGCACACTTCGAAATCGCCGTCGTTTAATTAAGTATCGCACGCGGAGGCGCTGTACATTTAATTTCGCAGCCCGCATCATAATTCAATGAGTGCCAGATTAGCGATAGCTACGTAAATTAATTAGCGATGACCGATCTTTTTGCGAATTAGAAATTAAAAATTAAAAATCGTTCAACTGCACAAATAGCGCTAACTTCGCTCCTACCAAGCACGATGTCAACCTTGCACAATGCCGTTACGTTAAAAAAAAAAAACTAATCCCAAAAAATGCATCAATATTCATTTACAAAAATAGCTCAAAAATTTTTCAAAAAACAATTAAGAAACAGGCAGCTAATGTCAAAATTCATTCGTTTCTCATGCAGTGATCCGACAATCCCAGGTCCCAGTTCGACTCCTGTTTAGGATCCTTGCCGGTACACTCTCAAGCGGCAGATCCCTGCCTTACCGACCATCCACAGTACCGGCACAACCATCTAGCCGCAAGGTGCACAAAGTGGGAAGGGAAAACGAGCGAAGCCGCGATTTCGACGTCGTAAACGTCAACGTTACGGTTACAGTGCTGCTCGTAGTCGGTCTATATTGAACGAGGTTACTCCCTGAGGTACGTAACACCTACTACAGCGTCGCGTGGAGCCACTTCGTACATGCTTACTCCCCGTGGGAGGGATAGAAGCACGTGGCTTTTACGCGGCAAACCATACTCGCCTCTACAGTTCAAGGTTCGTTGGCTCCTTTCCCGACGAAGTTCGAGTCTAGATTTTAACTAGCCCGAAGACAAATGGCCGCCGGATTCCCTGTCGGACTTCGAGACTTTTTCCCGCGATTATACAATACTCGGACGGTATATATAAATATTTCTCCACAAAAAACACTGCCGATACGAGCACGTTCAAAGAGTGTGTACCGCGTTACGGCTGCGTGGACAGGTATTCTTACCGTGGAGAATGTATGCCTGCATAGGTACAGCTCGAGCACGATAAACAGTAATTTTGTGATTAAGATTCAATTAACAAGCTCTAGCTAATGCGGCTTGCCCACACTACCGTATCGTGACCGGCCGTGGGTGATAATAATGATAAATGAATTTTCCAAATTTTCATCGAACCGTACACCAAGCACGCTCTCGTTCCTCCAGATCGATGAATAAGAAATGCAATTTTTTTCAGTAACGACTCTACAGGCCTTTGATTTCATCACAATGCACCCACAGTGTATATACAGACATAGGGAATCACCGTTCCGTTGAGAGGATTACGTCTGTAGTCGCTTTACTGGGATCGGATGAAGGAGAAGCATTAGAGACCTGAAGTGGCTAAGGTTGCTTACGGGTAACATGGAGCAGATAGATACCTATACCAACCACGAGTAACACTTTATGTCGGTTTATCGCTATGTTCTTAATGTCCTTTTAAAAAGGTAAACTCTTCTCTCGAAACGCATAACGAGGCACTTTCACGAGGGTGAATCGAGACCCCGCTAGATAGCATCCTCAACCCCCATATACTCTCACGCCCTCTAATTACCCTATAGACGTAGCTCTACCCCTGAATGAGACACCGTAAATATTCGGCGCATCTGCTTGCCCGCGGAAGAAAACGATTGAAACGTTCGAAGCGAAAGCACTTCCTCACTCGACTCTACCTAGGAACTGGTCTTGCTGTTATACCATAGTCGAAATTTGCGAACGATAAATAATGGCTTGCAATTGCTGAATTAACATTTCCGTATATCGATAACACGTGTTCGCGCTTGAATATAATATCTTACGGTTTAAGAATGCTACACTGTTGCAAGGTCAAGAAAATTATACACGCAAGTGTCTGTACTTACGTTAGACTATTAAGTGCCGTTCATTTAATGGTTCGCTTATCTATAGCCAAGATCGTATAGTAACGGTACATTATGAGACAGTGGCGGAGACACTGTTTCGCCCAAGAAAATGACGACAAGAGAGTTATGTGCGTACAATAACAAATTAATAGTAAGATCGATGAGAGACGATCGATAAGATCAATAGTTACCTGAAGTATTTACAGTGGCTAACAAGAAGAATCAGCGAAATGAGTCAATGACTTTCGATCGGCGTGACTGCGCCTAGAGAAAACCTGTTCCATAAGAGGAAGAGGCTGTAGAGCCTTTTCCCATAAGGAATTGCCTAGTCTTTCTACGATTACGTAGCCGTTCGTTCGTTCGCCGAGTAATTTCCGAAGGCTCGAAGGGTGGCCGAATCGCTTAATTTCCTCAAGCAAAGTGTGAAATATAATGGCAAGAGTAAGAGCGATTTTCATGTGATCGGTCCAACGAGGATTTAGCGCGTACAGCCGTTCTCGCCGGCCTTGTGGATTCGCGCTACTTTGTGTATCCCAGGATAATTTTAATCTCGCGGATGAGAAGTACGTAGCAGGTAGGTAATACCAACGAGTTCTTTAAGCGCGTGAGGAGCGCGAAAGATCTTTTCAGCGGGATCGTGTTCTGCCAAATGAATAAGCGTCGCCGTGCTGACCTACGTGGCACTACCTAATAAAATAACTCTTGCTCGGTTCAGTATGCAAGCAATGGAGTATAGGTACGTGGGCGAAAATAAGATGAAAATAAAATTGAAGAGAAAAAGAGAGAGAGAGAGAAAAAGAAAAACAACATATATTTACTCCCACTGTCTGAACCCGAGTGCCAAGTGTGAGAAAGAGGACACGTAGATCAGCAAGGAGAAGAAGCAGAGGCATCAGATGAAAATAAGGAGGGAGAAATGGTGTGCTGTGTTGGTATAGCCGCGAAGCTACGAAGAGAGTGGGCACGGGCAGGAGAAGAGCCTCGAGAGAAGAGTGGCTCGGCCGAAGCCGATGTTGCAGCTGAAACTGAAGAGAAGAGAAGAGCAACGTAAAGGGGAGTTTGGGTCCTGGAGGCCCCGACCGATTATATCTGTAGGCTAGCCAGTCGGCCCGTTCGCAAAGTGTGCTGCTACGGTGCCTTCAGTGAGAGGCTGCAGAGAGCAGGCACCACGGGCAGAGGCGGCCAGGCAGACACAGAGAAACGATGAAAACAGCTGACTGCCGGAATTCAGGTTCCGGAGGGTTGGAGTCTAACGGGGAAGGCACTTGAACCCCAATTGGACGGCTTCCCATTATACCCGTGTACCCAACGATTTTACACGCACTTGACTCCGTTCTGTCTCCCATCTACAAAGCGTACCGAGAGAACCAGACTCCCCTTGCTACCGATGCTCCTTATAGGCCAGACTGGTGTACGGATACGCAATACGCTTGCAGAGTGAACCGCACGCAACCAGGTAACCGAGGTACGCAAGAGGGCGTGATCGGATGGAAATTTATCGCTTCACTTTATCGACGACCTTCCCTTCGCTCCTTGTCTTATTTACTTCCTTAAGGATGTCACGTATAAAATAATCTGATTGATAAGAACGTCATAGGAGGTTCATTGATACGAGTGAGAAATATGGAGGCAATATTTCATATCCCTTATAGTCCTACTTTACGGTATCTCCTTGACGCCATCTACCTTGGCTACCTCGAAGCTATCGAATTAACAGCGGTATAATTATATTGGGTAGGAGGGTTGGGTAATAAAGTAAGGGTGAATGATCGTAGGTATATCTATATACGCATATAACCCTCCACTACAAGAGCACGTGCCGTCCCCTAAGCTACTTACGATGGCAAGTGGTCGTTTTAATAGGTAAGTCGCTAGGTTGGTATGTCGGTAGGTATGACGTTAGGTACTAATATGATAATTGAAATGAGTTTAAGGATGAGGACTCACCTGCTATGGCCATCCAGGGGTAGAATGTATGGTTGGCGGTAGGTTGCTGATGTAGTTGCGTGGCGACCGGTTGGCTCGCGGTCGAGTTGAGGCTGCAGGTGTTCCAGGAGGACGTGAGGGACCTGGAGGAGCCGTTGTTACCAGGACTGGAGGCGGGATCGCCGCCCACGAGGCCGCCGTAGCTACCGACCCTCGTGCCCTCAGGGGTGCACGCGGAAGGACGTACGACCGAGTTGCTCTGGCTGTTCGCCCCTGAGGTCGCCGACTGCCAAACGTCCTTGACGGCTGCTGCTGCCATGACAGCGGCATATCCGTTCTGATGTGCCGCCTGATCTTGCTGCTTGCACTCCTTGCCGGCGGAAGAGGAATACGAGGAGGTCGTGTGACCGCTGGCTTCCGGTGTCGAGGAGTAGAGCTTGCAGGCGGTAGCGACGCTGGCGTCGTAGGGTGAGTCCTGGGGTGGCCTTGTGTTGGTACCACTTCCGGGATGAATGCCGAGGGTCGAGGAGGTGTGATGATGATGCTGGGTGGATGCGTACGGTGACATACCAAGGCCAAGAGGGAAGCTCCGATAGGCCGCGGCTGTCGCGGGATCATGGTGCTGACCCGCAGCCCCCGTCTGATGATGGTGGCTCCCGTAGAAGCCACCCGCGCTCTGCTCAAAGTACGAGTTCATTATTCCTGGTATTTTGAATCACTTGCACTGTAACACCGACACTCGAAAAATCTTGTATATTAGTGTCAGGAGGAAGGAGGCGGGCTTTTGGGCCTGCCTGCCTGCCTGCCTGTTCGTTCGTCTGCCTTCTGGCCTCTTTGAGCGACTTGTCCGCCCAACTTGACTGGCTGCCCGTCCCGGTATCTCTGCCGTCTAGGCGGGTCGAGTACCCTCGACTAGCCGGGCCCTCGTGGCTAGTCCTGTGCCCAAAAGCCTATCGCCACCGTTCAGACGGATGGCTACCTTGGCGAGTCTCGCGACACCTCGTCGCAACTTGTGTAACGTAGACCGTGGACGTGGATACAGATGGTAGGTAGGGTGACAGGTCCGTATGGGTATGAATTTCGAGCAAACATTAAACCGTTTAAGAGGCCGTAAAAGTCATCGAGCTGTGGGTGGGACCAATGTCAATGTCAATAGGCCGTAGAAGCGTAATGCAGAATGGGACTCATGGCTTGGTTTTATGGGCTCGTTACGGTCTCCGCTACCAGGGACCGTCGCTCGACTGGAGCGATGATCGTTAAATCGTTACGACGCAATAAACCGGGTAATAAGACGAGCTATAAAACTGCTTTGGCTTCTATCCTCTTTCTCCCTCGCGCTCCTTCAGTCTCTCCCTAAAACACGCGCGCGACGTGGCGGTGGTCGAGTGGCACGCGACCTACTCCTCGGTCACCTACTAAAGCACGCTGACGAATCCTCGGAATCTTTTACGAGGTGTCTTTAGTGCGTATATCTTCGGTCAATCAATCAACGATGGCAACGTCAACGTTCACGCTGACGCCGAGAAAGATGAAAAAAAAAAAAACGACGACGACGACGACGAGAGTGACGAGGATGACAACGGCGACGGTTCGCCTTGACTCTCAGCTTGTCGACACTGCACACTAGCACTCGTGGAAAATGCGAATCGCTGATACGGTGCTGTCTCTACGAAGCGTACGCAGGGGATCGTAACGAACCACGGTATGCCAGTGCGGTGGTCCACGGCACACTACTGCTTTTCTCGCGCCCCGTGTACCGCCACTCCGCTACTCCGTGTACCGTCGACGGGCGCACTCGCTTTCTCTCACTCACTCACTCACTCTCTCTCTTTCTCTCTCTCTCTCTCTACCACCGATTCTCTCGCTCGTCGACGATCTTTCTCTGTCACACGAACCCTCCACGATACTCCCGTCTCTCTCCCGTGACTCTCACGCGTCTCTCCTCCCCTCTACGGCTCTCGTTTGGGGAGTCCCTGTGTCCAGAAGAAGGACAGCAATACTACCATCCTCCCTGTCTCTCACGTGGCGTTATTCCCCTCTTCGAACGATAACCAAACTCCCTCTCTCGCACACTGTTCACCTCTCTCTCCATCGTACGGTTCACCAGTCACATTCTTACTCCGTTCCTCCCGTGGGACCTCGTGGCCTCTCAGTCGCACATGCGCGAAGGTACTATTCTTTTCTCACTCGCCCTCAACAGTGCCCCCTGTCGAGCGTTCCAGTAACTCAACGACGTGCCGCCGGATTAAATTCGTAGCCGCACGCCGTGGCCAAGGCGGCCGTGCAGATAAGACGGTAGGAGAGAGAGCGCACGAGAACAATGCACGAGTGCGATAGAAACGGCGACTATATCCTTGGAGTGGGGAGAGGAGAATAGAGGGGGAAGAAACGATGATGGTAGGGGCGGAAGGGGGAAGGGGGTTATGCTTAAGGACCAATCAGAATTGAATTCGTCACGAGTGCCGCGCCGCCACGCTCGAAAGTTCCTCCGCGCTGGTAAAGTAGTTCCTCGGTCAAACGACGCCCATGGTATTGTCGGCCCCGCCCCCCCGTATCCCCACCCCATCCCGACAGAACACGCGGAGTGGCATGCCACGCGTGGCACCGCGGGTCGTATACGTGCAACGCCACCTCTGAGCGCAAGAGGGAACTAAGCGCGCAGACCCATTCAGACGTTCGTACGACGAACATCGGCATCTCGCAAATTATAACGACTCGCGAGATCATTCTTGTTAGTTTCATACGTGTCTGTATATGAACTCGCACGGAATCGACTGACGCGTCGAAAGAATTTCGCGAAAATGATCCTCGTTCGTACGAGACGAGCGAATAAAAGTAATCGCGTAGATAACCGGTCGGTGCGTCCGACAGACGCATACGCCAGTAACGTTATCGTAAATGCCTTTACAAGCCCTTTATGCTTTACGGGCCAATTAGACGGTCATACAATTAAAACGTCGTAAAAGTGAGTCTCGCACTCGTGGCGTGCGCTGCGGTATCGGAGTGTTTATTGGGATGTAAATGTCGTTGGATTATCGCCCCCGCGGTTCGCACCTCGTAAATTATTCCATAACGAGCCGAGTAATGCCTATCATAAGCTGCTCTCGGCTGGCTGGCCATTTGCTAGCTCGCCATTATGAATGTTTAGCAAGTATTATCCACCTGCTTCGGAGACTCTAGGCGAAAGGAACGGTTACGAAGCATCCATCCTCATTTTCTTTCTGATCTATCCAGACCTGTTTCCATCATCGACCAGTCCAACCCAATTTTCATTGCCCATTCGTACATCCGTTATGTCACTCGTAGCCTTCTTAGAACATAAAATATCGACGTATCACATAAAAAACAAAACTAAAATATTTCTACTTACGACAGTTTCGTTGTTTACATATTGTATTAATTTTTCAATTACTCGTTCAGCCTGTATGGATACTAGATACTATATAGACATACACTAGCTCATTGCACGCGACGAGTGCACGAAGAATTTCTGAGGTGTGAAAAGAAAAAAAAAGAAGGGATCATCAATAAAGACAAGGGTTCTCACAGGACGCTGAAGAGGAGCGTGTTAATGAAGAGTCTCCAGTCAGTCTTCGCCTTTGCGAGCTCCGACAGGTGGCAGCCAGTTTGCTTCGAAATCATGACGGTAGTAAACTCCGGTTTTATGACCACTTGAACAGAATCGTAAAAGTCAGGACCTTTAAGCTTATAGTGCGGTAGGGCGCGTGTCGGTCATGGTGGGGGCGTGAGGAGAGACCCCATGGTGGGGGGTTAGGTGGGTAGCCAAAATGGGCCTAATGCCCCTTTTAAAGCCCCATCAAAGATAACCCGCCAGCGACTAAGGGGTTTATTTAATGCTCGGCCCCCGTTCTCATAAAACCGGCCTCTAACGAGCTGCTGACGAGAGTCACTTGCTCGACTGACGACTTCATGATTTCTTGCAATTTCATAACAAAAGTCTCGTGTACCGAAACACGAGTGACAGCCCTCTTTCATGGAAATTATAGTAATAATAGGCAAAGCAGCCCATTCCTACTGTAACAGGCCTATGGTTTCTTGACTCGAGTCACAGTGGGAAAGTCCTCTGGTACATTTTACGTGGGTACCTGAAATCGTTTCTGTCGTTCAAGGCCAATGTGTTAAAATGTCAATACGTTCAAGGGTCATGGGGTATATGATGAACTTTTAATAATACCAAATTGCATCTGTTGCATTGAATAATTTAACGATGCCCAATTTCGTCGCGATGAGTCTTATGGAGGATTTTACGGCAAATCGTCTTGGCGTGAGAAACAGGCATTCGTTAAATTGACATGAAGAGCCTCTTCACGTTTTACGTATCGGCACTTAAAAGAGTCGAGGCATAATAACATTGAGATGATCACGAGAAGCGTTCACAGGTGCGCGGCTAATAAACGCGGCCGTGGGAAAAATGTGATATAATGAAAGAAATAAAAAAAAGAGTGATATTGGAATTTTCGATTTTTAGGCATACGACCGTAATTTATTATATAATGGGTAGAAGAAGAAATTTTCTTTAAAAGAATAAATTATTTGGTCGAAAAATTTCTTTAAAAAAAAATGTCTTTAAAACTAATTTTATTAAAAACAATTTCTTTAAAAACAATTCAATAGTTTTTTGTAAGATTTTCAAAATTGGATGGTTACAAAAGAATAAGCGAATATCTTTGCGATCCACCGAGTGATTCACCTGCCCTCGCAATAAATTTCTCGAATTCTAAAATGTGTATAATATCGATATAAGGTTTTTTTTATAATTTATCAAAAATAATATTCTTTATCGCCATTCACGTGTATTCATTGTCTTATCTATATAACAGTAAAATTTTTCCACGCGAACATTTCAATTTTATCTTACAATCAAGACGTAAGTATTTATAGACAACTATAACGCATAAGTTGTGTACTGAATTACCGATAGTTGAACAATCCCAAAGCGACACAAGAATTTCCATAATATTGTTAAATATAGTGATTTCCGAAATGCTCGTATGTACCGTGAAACAGTCAAAGTTTGTTACTTCTCTAATCTGGAGCGTTACCGCAAGTACGACGTCGTAGCGTCACGACGCTAGAGCGTCGCGATTTCTCCGATACCTCTCCTCGTAAAAGTTAATGTCCTGTGTATGAAACAATCGAGCGACTCTATCTTTTGAACCGCCAGTATGTACGTTTCCAAAGTCGGAAATCTCAATAGAGAAGCACGGCTACCGAGAACCCAGCTTACCAAAACCGCCCTTAAGAAATTTTTCGCAGATACCATAGAAAACCCACATTACACGAATGCCCACGTATATACAAGACATTGAATTCGTTATTGCGTTGAATTTTTAAGAAGTCGATAATTCCTGAATGGAATCCAAAAATAATATAAGATTAACGTAGAAACGATGCTACCCCGATGAACCACCTATACATAATGGACGCGCATTTTAAAGCTAAAAAAAAAATAAATTTCCTATCCGCATCTCTCTCCCACAAGCACAGACTACATTTATCTATCCACTCGAATACATTAATTCCGTGTGTTACATTAATTCCGCACTCACACAAGTGGCTGTTTCGTTTCACTTAAGCTTTTCTCGATAAGAGACCAAGAATCCTTTAATGCACCAGTCACAAGCGGGCCCCTCGGCCAAGCCCCGAGACATTCTACGGAATCCAAATAAAGTCATCCAACACTTCCACGCGTTGACGCGGTTACCAGAATTCAAAAGCGTATATCCCTCGTCGCTGATAAACCCCAAAGAAATGACACGTTAATATTTTTAGACGCAAATATAACCAGCACCCGTGACTAACGGTAGACAAAACAGATGACGTAAGGGTGCTTGAACAATATTTAGAATATCAATACCAATAACAAAAAAAATTTCCATTAAATACTCAGCAAGAATAATTTGATGCAAAAAAAATTTTTTTTTCAAATATGCAAATTCGTACACAACCGAGTCAATACCCATAAATTCTCTGATTGTCAAAACAAGCTTATCTCCGTTCAGCGAATTCCTAAAAGTATCATATTTCGCCATAGACTCCGCGAGTGCCTTCTATTGGTATTCAAAGTAGAAGAAGAGAGTCGTTCGAACCTAAGCCAAATGACGGACGTCCCCCATGGGATATTTGGAATAAAAGTAAAATAAAGAGGAGGTGGCTCCAGGGTTGAGGTAAGGGAAGGAATTAAGGGGCGTAGCTATAGCAACGAGAAAGCGATGCGGGGCCATTGCACTCGAGTCGAGCAAATCTGCACTCTTGCTAAACCAGCATCCATCCTTCATTGCTTGGTGGCTTTGGCTCCGCCGGTCCGCCCGGTTCAACGTGCGGCCCCGAGTTTTATGCTGTTGATTTTTCCTCCTCGGGGGTCGGCGATGATCGCCCGACCGTGAACGGGCTTCTGAATTTCTCATACGATTTTCTCTCTTTGGCACATCGCTTCGTTCCACCAACTTCCCTCCGCGCTGATGTTCCTGCCTCCCTTGCTCTGCCGTCTTTTCCTCCTTCCCCTGTAACCTCCTCACTCCTCCCTTAAATCCTCTACTGGTCTCTGTGTCGCGAAACAGACACGTCGACTACGACGAACGGCACCCGCTGCGTTTGGAAGCTGATGGGATCAATCTGGGATGAAGTGCCAGTGGCTGGGTGGATTTTCATCGAGATATCGATAAAGGTACTGTTGCAGGGATACATTTGGGGGTGTACCCACTGTTCGGTACAGTAAATGGATACTGCATTTAGCGACTAAAGAGATTGGCTGGATAAACCCCGAGGATGAAGAGCTTGAGGGATGGCAGTTTTGACATTTTCTTTTTTACATTTTTCATATATGCAGCTATTGTTTACTTTTTGATTTTCATGTTATTTACTGCTATGGTTATTGAATTTTACATGAGATTTTAAACAGCTTGAGATTTACATGAAAGTCGTTATGTGGGTCAAGCGAATGTACTCCATTCCTGAATGAAAATTGCAAATGAGAAGGTCTGCTTGGTAATTAGTCATAAAGGCGTGCAATTATTTATACGGTTTGCACTATCGATTAATCGCGATATGCTTGCAGGTACCTAATGCTTACGGTGATCACCTTAGGGGCTCGGGAAAGGTGAAGCCCAAGAGTATGCCGGATATACCAGTTATAAATGTTCATTGTAAAGCCAATGCAGTTCAATGAAAATCAAAAGGTCTGTATGTAGCAATGTCATTTTCGATATACGAGTATCGTATTTTGGTCGCGATGCACTACCATTGTATGCGCGAGAAGTGGCCGAGTGGACGAAAAGCAGAATCGCAAAAACACTTTTACAGAAGAAACAGTTGACCTACTATTCTTTCCAAAATACAATAAATATTTCATATCTCGTTTATTTTTACCAGACACTTCATTAAGCAGGATTCGTGAAGAAATGCCTGAGCAACTATACATATACGTCTCGTAACAATTCCATGGCATTGCGACTGGTTTTTATATTGTAATAAATGAAAAAATCGAAAATCCGTAACAAAATATATAACAAAATATTGATCGAAGCGCTGTCAGGATCTGCGGCAGATTTTCGAACCAAGGACTCAAGAGTCGATGTCCTTGCCATCTGGCGGCAGTTTGGCGTATTACCTGGCCCAGCTGGATGCGCTGCAGAGAACTGCAGTTTTTGCGGTCGATAGTCAACGCGAAGGATCACACGAGGATAAATGACAGGACCAACCGAAGAGGAGCTGCTTTCCTTTCGGGTGAAAAATATTTCTAGTAAGGTTATTCGTCGCGGATCGTTCCTTCGGGAAGGAGAAATTACTCACAGCCATCGATGCTTGGTAATTCATGGCACAGCTGCCGACATAAATCAGCTCTCAGTACGTATTCGTATAAGCCCGGCTAATATTAACGAGTGCGAATCTGCATATAGTGGGTCGCCACTATGTGATATCTCGCGTAAGCGATCTTCCCGACTGCAGCATTCGCGAGGACAGCCCGTACGTCCCTGTAATTGGTGGCCAATTTATTTAAACGCGAGTTTAAAACTCGTTAGCGCGGAGCTGCCTACCTTACCGACTGGGAAACTCGGGCCGCTTCCGTGGCATCGCCTTCCGAACGGGTTTGCGCGACCGATGATCTCGCGTGGTCGCTTCTTCATATGGCATACCGTATAGATATTCAGGACGATAATCATCGACAGAAATTCACAGAGTGATCCTACCGCCACTTAAGGACATCGTTTTAAACTGTTATGCGAGCGTAGAACATGCGTCTGAGCATTTTGTGGTCGAATTCGGAAATTTACACGTGCTTGAAAACATGTGGTTTATTATATCAGCGAAAATAAGTGTAACGATAATAACGTTAATATAATAATATTTTTTGCATAATTTCAATTTACGAAACATGGAAATTACATGGATAATATCAAATGTAAATAGCAATTGACCATCAACTTTATTAATTCATGAGATAAAAAATTATATCTATATACATTTATCAAAATAGCTTGTCGCTATCATCTGACGTACCTCTGTATATCATAATGGTCGAACAATACGAGATACTAATTTAACATTTAATCCGAAAGATATAAAATTGTCAATTCGAGTGACACATACCCTCACACTCGGTACTGCCAACAATTAAAAAGACTGTCCGTATCCGCGAAAATTACGAATAGCAGGATGTTCCCGAGCGTCGACG
Source organism: Calameuta pallipes (assembly GCA_030142375.1). Classification (NCBI taxonomy): domain Eukaryota; kingdom Metazoa; phylum Arthropoda; class Insecta; order Hymenoptera; family Cephidae; genus Calameuta; species Calameuta pallipes. The sequence continues at coordinate 1,271,827 of JARQSW010000697.1, read as the reverse complement.
TACGGACGTTCATTACGTGGAAGGCGTTAATCTTAACTGGAGCTTGTAAAATAAAATACGATAGAGGCAGGCAGGTTTATTACTTGGAACCACCGCAGGGCGGTCTTACTTAACTGCACGGTAACTGATTATCCACATATTTTAATACGCGCCTCGGGTTTTATGCAAAGTGCAAAAGTAATCTCGCATCGTCCCAGACGATAAAAACCCGCGTGAAACGATGGACACGCGTGCTCACCTGCTGCCTGGAAGCGAGCAAACATCATTGACTTCCTGAGAGAACAAACGAAGAAGAGTCACAAAAATCTCTCGGTCAAATAATTTACGATCTAATACAAGAACCGTCATAGTCGTATAGCCACAGCACTATTTACTCCGAAGCTCAGTAATAAAAGCAGCAACTGCACTTTTACGTAAAGTGCATAGCGCGACAAGAATATCCAATTTGCATCACGTTTATCCGTACGCACGTACGACCCGTGGCAGATGGGCTACGTAAACCTCTAGAATATTGATTCGTACCTATAGCTACCCAATATCTGGGTACCTAGTCATATTCGTTTCACCTAACCAATTGACCAGTCTCTTTTTACCCGAACTTTTGATATTCATTTCTATAGAGATACCTAACGTATAGAAACGGATACAGCCACTTCCCTCAAAACGCTCCTTATAGACAATCTAATTGCAACTGACCAAACCAGATAGAACGAAGGTTACCGATCTTGACTAGTACAGTCGTACGAAAAAGGAATTCGAAGGTCCGTTTACTAAGGCGTGGCACGAAGGTCATTCTATATTGAGTAACGAGAAAACAATAGGGATCATCGATAGAATAATAAAGTCAGACATATGTATAATCATAAATATGAGTAAATATAGAGGATGGATGAGCTTCAATTCGACGAATAGTAAAAGACGAGGAGGCGGGAATATGTTTGGCACTTTCTTTTGTAAATTAATAAACAATTTTATTTAGTGGTTAATAGTCGATTTATTGTAGACGTGGATGTGTTATCGAAGTACGTGCACGTGATTAACGAGTGCATTCGCACGCATAACGAGTGTAATGCGCCGGAGACAGTAAAGCCATGTAACAACCAACTCGTGATGACTTGGATCTTATACGAGGGGGACAAAGGGGATAATAACGGGTGGTTAGGAAGTACGGCCGAACGAATGAGTGACTGGCACGGCGTATATCTACCTACATGTAAACAAATAAGTATCAATGCATCTAAATTGAAACATAAAGCGGAATGAATGACCTCGTAAATACTTTGGAGCTAATGGTAGGGTGCGCGCGAGCTATTGCTTGCCGATCGTTACTTACGTTGGCTGCCGTGAACGCCCTTGCTGCCTTTTCGGAAATTTTATTATGCTAAGTTCAGCTGGGAGGTGCGAGAGAGTTCAGGAGCGATATGAATTTTTCCCGCAAACCAATGACGAAGTAAGTATTGCGTCATAGGTGAAAATTTGCATTTAACATATGGTATACAGTGTGTGCAGTCTTACCTTAATCGGTCGCAGATCGCAGTCCGTCCATTGAAAATCCAAAAAGCAGCTTCTGATACGGTGTTCCTCGTTTCGTGAAAGACAGCCATTATTCTGAAAATCAAAAAAATGTTTCAAAAAAAAAATACAAAAATAGCATAACATAAGCCAATGTTCAGTTTCCACTTTGAAGATGGTACCGCGTCATAATGAAAGAAGACCATATGAAAACGCTCACAAGAGTGGACATTGTAAATAATAGTAAATGCAGGCATTGAAGCGTAACGATCTTCAAAACGATTAAATAGTGAACGATTGATTCATACCCAAACAAAGATATGCTGTCCTTACGGGACACTGGTGCTCTTTGTGCATTGACGGCGTCAGCCTGTGCCATAGGGATATTCCAAAAGGGCGAATAAAAGACATGAATTGCGAATTGACGCCGATTTTTAGGTTTTATACCCAGGAGAACGTTTTACATTTACGGCACGGTAACACGTGAAGCACCGGAATCCCCTGGGAAACGTCAGTAAACCGTTCGGAAGGCAGCACTGCCGGCGAAGAAGCAGAAAACAAGATACCTCGCGTCGACGCCATTGTTAAATCGAGCGCAGGATCTTTGTGTATCGAGTAACGTGTTACGCAACAATAGGCAGAGCCGAGTGTATTAAATACCTATAGTCCGCGCACCCGTAAGAAATTGGTCCCTGTATATAACAATAACAACAGCAGCGCCGTACACCGTAGGCTAACGTTTGCTCCAGCTTCTAGCGTATAGGTGAAGTACGCGACGTGGAATTTGCAATTCAAAAGTCCGGCATGTATAATGCGCTATAAATCGGTAGGGGAGCCGAGAGTAGAGAGCTGCTTTGGGAGAGAGTCTGGAGAGACGAGAGAGACGCGAGAAAAAAATAAAGGAGAAGAGAAAGACTCGAGTGCGCGCGCACACTCAGGTTCGTCCACATGCTTTTGATATAAATCGTGAATCTTTGCTCGATCGAGAGAATAATGAGATCATTGTTCCACGCGATGGGTATACCCAGCTGTGTGCTCGGGTCTCTGCTTTGCAATTGAATGCACGACATCATAGATAAAGTAGCGTGTACGAGACTCTCTTGCTCCCGTAGGAGTTTAGATACTTTACCAGGGTGCTTCCTGGTTCCTGAGAATCCAGCTGATCATTTACCATGGGTAAGTCCGTATGGAACATCTTTATCAGTCGTGGAAACTATAGGAATTTGTAACAGCAGTAATCTTGACTTGCGCACTTAATCAGGCACTGGATATGACTATACATTGGGAAACTATTATCGCATGGGCTATGTACTATGTATGATGATTATTATTGTGATTATTATTGAATTCCATTTTGGTAACGGGAGTATGATATTTGGAAAAAAAATAGTCCAGTTTGATGTTGGCAATGGGTCTCTACAAAGTCCACCCTCTCCTGCTTCTTTTCCCATAAAAATAATTAACGTCATATCCTTGCACAGGGAGGGTAATTAGATCATCTGTTAGTAGAAAGGAGTGTAAGGGCAGCTGCGTCACGATAAAGTGGACAAAGTCGCGTACATCCTGAGGATCCCCTTAGGAGTCGAAAAGGGTTGATTCTAGACGTAAAGGGAGTAACAATCGTGGCTGGCGGCTCCCTTAATACAAAAGGAATGAAGAATGTCTTTATTAGACAGCAAGCTGAATCGAATTCGGTTCGCTTCCCATGATGCTTCTTCTCATGCGATGCAACCACCATGATGATCTTGATGGTGGGTCTGGAGGGTCGGGAAGAGGGGGCCGGTACCCAAGGAAAGGGGAGTGACTACGGACTAGCTGGGTTCCGTACCATGGGACCTCATAGGACCCCATAGGAACTCCGCCCGCCTGTGGACCCTTCATCTTTTCTCACCGAAATGGTTATGGGCCATCTTACTCGAAATTCCTTTTACGGATGCTGTAAGGTCAAGGTTTGGAGAGACAACAACAAAAATAGATCCCCTGGGAAGATTTACTGGATCATTTACGTTTTTGTATCGAATTTTTCTATTTCTAAACATACGGCATTAAATTTTTAACGTGTATCCCTAAACCTTGTAGTTCTATTGCTATATCATATAATAAATATTTTCCGGAAATATTCAATTATTACATTGCAATAATAATAAGATTACTATACTATTATGCCAATGACCCATTGTTACGTGTATTCTTGTAACAGTAATGATTATACTGCAGAATCTATCATTTCCGATAATATTTTCGTTATCAGTAAACAAGCGAGTACTGTCGATAAGTATAACTATGGGGAAAGGATACAAAAAATAATTCCCGTTAAATCTTACGAATCTAAACTAGCACTTATTATAACCGTACCTAAGCAATAGACTTTCCAAAGAAATACGGAAATGGCCGCTCGCGAATCTTGGGAGTCATTTTCTCGACTCGTAGCTGAAGTTTTCATTTTGTTCAAATATATCAGCACGGGCAATCCCCGAGTACTAGCACTCGAAATAAACGGAGGCGCAAGCTTTGAGCTTTGCTATTCCTGTCATGCTACTGACACGACGATACTCCTGACGTTACGGTAAGATACACAAAAAAGTATTCGACATACTGATTATTTAAAAATAATGCGTTTAAAATTACAGTCCTAGTACCAAATCTATTCAAATCCATGATAAACGAAAGTTTCAAAAATTTCTAAGAAAACTTTAAATCGACATGATCTGCGGTACGTATAGTCCACTCCAAAAACATTGGCCTACCATAGCACACAAGAAGTCACCAGAAGCCGTCGGACGAAATGGCGGTGCATAAGACTCTTCACGTATGATCTCTTCGTAATTCTATAACTCTCAATTAAGGCCAGCATCATTGTCACGCTCTAAATGCATTTCACTTCAAGCATCGTCGCGTAACAAAAGATTATCTGAATATACAATATACAATTATGAAAAGTGTCAGACATATAAAAAAAAAATCGTACTTGAACCAATTAACGAAAAATTTTATGATGCTTGAAAATAAGGTCAATATACTAATAAGTTGTGCAATCTGACAAGTACTTACGATATACCACCACCCATGTAATCCATAGGATCATTACAATTTGATTTATACGACAAGCATTTCATTCCACCAGCGCACGGTCAATTATACGTTTATTAATTTACAAGAGAAAAATTCCGACTACGTGCAAACTTGCAATTGGTCACTAAAAAAAAAAAGAAAAAAAAAGAAAAACGACGAAACGAGATAAAATTTCATGCGAGACACGATTAATTTTTAAAAAGCTGCCTTTCACTCGTCTCGTTCCCGTTATACGTTTTAATGGTCTCACGGATACACTTCATCATGTAATTCTGTACACGGTTTGTTATTCTTTTTATTTGTGTACATAGCTTTTATTAGATGTTGCTTTGCGAGCTCGTAATTCTTTCCTCTGCCGCTCGAAGGAAACCCCCTACGCATCTTATGTTTAGCTAGCAAAGAGTTAAGCAAGATCTATACCACACCAGCTCCAAGCTAAAATACATACCCTAAGGCTTTACGTATTTATTTTTAAGCAATAAGCACTCCTACCGCAATATCCGTCCCGTTTACAGCGTCGCGACTTGCAGTAGGATCCTGCCGAGGTTAGACTCGATGATATTTCCTACACGTACTGTCACCGAGAAGCACCTAATATTTTGTTATTACGTAACTGAACTAAGCTAATGTTTTTCTTTATAATTTCTACATGAAATTTGTATTTTGGCATTTACAATTGAATACCAGGAACCGTAGGATAGTTGTATCTGTAATATGCCTGAATGGAGGAAGTGTCGTTTGTTATAGCCAGTATATCTGTATCTACATTTATTTCATGCTCGGCACTGCACTAGATAGCAGTTTCTTTGCATTCATAGTTCATGCCCATATAACCAGCAACTTACACGCATTGCTTACCAGAGGATATCTAAATGGCATTCCTACAAAGAGTAGTGTCTCTCTGTCACGGAACGTTTTGGTATTGTCTATAGTACCTATTATGGAGTGAGAGAGAGAGAGAGAGAGAGAGAGAGAGAGAGAGGAGAGTGAAACTAAAGCGATAAGATACATGACCTAACTCAACCCGTAAATAATGACAGATCAGACAACGAGATTAGGAAAACAATCATTTTTGATCTAGATCGAAAATCATTGAAGATGACGTACAAGCATTTTTTATAAATAATAAGTGCAGTACATAGGGTGGTACACAGCTGGGTTATAAGGGCATTAGTGTTATCTGTTAAACGAATCTCAAGGGATGAAAAAGTGCGTCGCAAATCTCGTACGAGCTCGAGGAACCCGATTATCGCCGGAAGTCAATGGTCTTCCTTCTTTGTTTCGTATCGGAGCCACCACCCTTTCTCTCTCTCTCTCTCTCTCTCTTTCTCTACCTCTCGGCATGAAGATAGTATCGGCGTTATATGTTTTGTATTATATTTCTCCGAGGTGCTCGGCTGCTCAGCCGAACACGCCACCATAGCTCGCCGCTACGAGCCATAAGTAATGACTCCTTAAATTGTGACTATCTTATCTTCGGTTATACTTAGCGCTTAGATTTATGTGGGTGGCCATGAAATATCTTGGTGTCTCCTGTCGCGGGTCACTAACCGCACGCTGGAGCTTTCGAAGCGGCCATTTTGAATTGTTGGCTCAAGATTGGATTTTCATTGAGCCGCCTTGGCCACAATTGGTACTCGAGAACTTTTGGGGATGTCTGTACATTATCTTTGAAAAATAAAAATTTTTTTAAAAATAATTTACAAATAAAGCTCTTTCATATCCTTGAGTCAGCTAATTGGACGTATAGAGTTTTAATGAGTACCATTAATCGGTTGCACGTCTTATGACCTGTCATTATCAAAAGTCGTAAAGCTCTGTGATAATTTTATAAATCTGCATCGTGAAAAATTGATAACACGTACGAAGATTCATTGTTAATGATAATAATGCATCGACATAAAGTGTCCGTTTCCATTAGTTTATATGAGCTTGAAATGGTACGAGGTCTTCAGGCAACGTGCGAAAGTCAATCGGTGGCAGGTATGCCAATTACGTGCCATACTGTTTGGAAAAACGGCACTGCAGGTGGTACGCCTACCTAATTCCCTAATCCTCTATGCAAATCGGGTATCATTAGCACTTCTCTTATTGCGGTAACCTAACCCACCATAAGAACGGTCAAGTAAATACACAAGAATTCTTAGCAGGAGTCCATTGAAGTACGCATTGTAATTTCCGTAAACTTCGCAAAGTATAATGACACAGTGCAATTGCATTCGAAAAAAAAAAAAAAAAAAATAAGAACACCAAAGAAATCTCAATTTCAAATTTCAATACATTCCCCTACTAAGTGTATCGATTTCCGTTCACAATCCATTCGAAAATCCACGCGTTTACAACTGAGGCCAATGTAGTATGCAAAATATATAGTATGCGCGTCTCCCGCCAAAATTCAACTTGTAAATTTCCAGTCATTAGTCGATCTAACATCGCGGCAACTAATCCAGAATTAAAGCCCAACTCGATGTACGTACGTATCCGACCTTATCTGAAACTGCTATAGAAATTTACATATTACAACGACCTCACCGCGAACACCGAACGACAAAATAAAAATTCAATAACTGATTGCCACAAGCCATACTGAAGTTACCTATCATGCACTATAGAAAAAAAAACTATTGCATACTAATGTATACACATACTATATCAACGTAATAATTACTTTGCTCCCATTAATGGCGCATTTAACGCGACTCGAGGTGTGGAGAATTCACGGTTCTCCCTGTACGAATAATCCCTCTATATTATCGAGTACAAGCCAATGAATAATGCTTCAGATTAGGGACAAGCCCACGCACGTGATTACCTAGCTTACAGTCCCTGCCATTAGTGATCTACACGTATTGTAGGACCTTTCTATGCCTTGAATGAAAAACATGTAGGAAACATTTTTTTCACCAAGTTGCATACTCCTATATGTATATATATATATATATATATATATATATGCACGTTCTACAGTGCACCCATACCTGTACCTAAGTAGGTATATCCGGGTACGAGACGATGCTTCGAATTTTTTTTTGATCCACGAGATATGCAAACAAAACACACTGCACGTGGATTCGTGCTTGGGAATAGGAAAGAGCAAGTTTGCAAGACTGTATATGTCTTGCCATTGATTCGTAAATTTATACAGGTGTGCCATACAACGAATATCTACTGTGTATCGGTTAAACAGCATGGATAATACTTGTATTCGTAGAAACAGATTTTTCGACGCCACAGACTAACATTAGAGAATGATTTTGGTTTGGGATATATAGAAATTTCAAATGGTTCTGTACAAAAGTTGTAAACCTGGGTGGTCATTGACAAAAAAAAATATACGTGCTACGTATCGACCGTATGAACTTCAGGTACTTCTCGCTCAGCAATGCTAATGGTACCTGACATTGCTTTGGTACCACGTTTAGATATAGTGACGTAACGGATAGTTACCTAGTAGGACTACTACGTTTCTCTTGAGATGCAAATAAGTCCTGCGCGATGGGAATATAGAATCAACTATCGTAATTCGTTCCTTGTACATACGTTTCCCAGCGATCCACGCAAACCGATAGCACCAAAAGTAACAGGACGTAACGAAGTTTAACGTGTGATCGCAACAATGAAAAACCTGATATCTAAATAATACAAAGTAATAATACAAAGTGATAACAATCCTTTCAACAACATAGCGCCCCATTGTTACAAAGTAAAACATCCCTATAATAATTCCAACTACCCCTACCAATGCTTTAATCTATATCAAACCTGTAATCAGTCACAAAAGTATTTCATACAGCATCCCATGCAAAATTTCTCCAAAAATAAATACTAAGAAAAATTCCCAAAGCGTCTCTTAAAACACCCTTAGCCATCTCGTCCCGTTTAAACCCAAACATTAGCCAAAACGTTGTACGAATGAACTCAAGAATAGAACAGAAGGAAAATTAAACAGCGAATCTTGGTTCGAAGAACGAAGGTAAAGAAATTTCACGAGTTCATAAAACCCATCGGAAGTATCAATATAGAAGTAAATGTCTGCATACATTTTACGCAAAGTAATACTCCGTACGTGTGTAAAGGTGAAAGAGGTAATACACAGAGAGTATATATTACGTGGGTTGGTAAGCATTTCATCAAGTGAGTTAATCGGGGGGCCAAGAAGAAGACTCGTAGAATGCGCTCGATCTAAAGAAATGCCGAGTCTCAGCAGAACCCAGCCAAGACGCCGCAGCGAGACGGCAAAAACACGTTCAGTTTCTCCTTACCAAACTCCGCGTACCTTATTCCAGAACGCTTGAGCTTGAGTGAGTGAGCCTCACCAACTCATCCTCTCACCACAGTCCATTCTCTCCATTCTCCATCCTTTCCGTGAGTTTCTTATATTCTTTTGGTCCCGTCTTCTCGTCACACCCCCTTTTGTGTACGTATACATTTATATATATATACATATATATGCTACTTATATGCATATCGCTACTCAAATACAACGACTACACCAGGGACTCGAAGTTAAGCTCTTAGGGCAAGCCCACCGCTCTCTCACTGATTAATATCCAGATCTACTCCAAGAGATAGTTCTTGTTTGGATGAAGCAATTCCAGCCGGTTTTTCTGACGATATCTCGCGCCACTATGCGATCTCATGCCTGGTTACCTTACAACTACCTACTGACTTACCTACCTAAGTATTTATCTGGCTACCTCTAGCTGCTTAGCTATCTGGCTACGTGTAGTCAATGTAGCGACGTTGAGTCGGCCATTTTTATTCACCCGGGTGACCTCTCTTACTGCTATGCTATAGTCGTGCTAAGTTGACTTGGGGGGATATGCTTGGGTCCTTGGTTATATGGGTATAATATGGTAGCTCCTACGGGGAAAGGTCGGGACTGCGATTAGAATCTTAGCATTAGTTTTATTGCATATTTTCCTTATTGTCATTGAGTGATAGTTGTTTTATGAATTTTCATACTGCGCTTTTGATACAGTCTTCCTACATGTGCACTGTTGTTGATTCTGTGATTCTACTTAGGGTGTTTTAATTTTATTAGATACTGTGATTGTGGAAATTTTATTTGTTGTATACGATTTATGTATACATACGGGGTCATAATATGGATTGTGAACTTTCGTGGACAGGCAAAGTATGTTTACAAAATTTGATTGGATAAAGTAGCGTTACACGTGTAGATCCAAATCTGACATTTCAAATGAAATTGTCGAATTTCGAATATATTTTCTTGTAATCCTTGAATCTTCGAGGATCTTCAAAAATCGTGAAATTACGTCTGTATGGTAATATACGCAACTCGCAGAGTTCATAAAACGTCGCGAAAGCTATAAAAACGCGATTAAAGGATCGTCGAGTAAACGGTTTAAAAATGCAAGATGTTACGTAATTTAATTATTACAATCAGTAACATCCGCGGCCCCACTTACGAGATTATAAAAATAAATGACGTTTTGTGAATAAATCACGTGCTTCACATGTCGTTATGGTCATAGTTCTCGTCACTCTCTTCCGTACGGATTAAGTGAGCAAACGGCGTTTAAGGTTACCGCTGTTGGTAAACTTCGATATCGACATTTGATAGAAGGTTTAAAGAGCAAATGTCGAAGAACTTTTATGTTAAAATCTTGCATTATCGTTACAAGAAAACAAAGACTTCTGATTTTTTCTAAAAAAAAAAATTAAGCCAGCTAAGAAATATCCCTTCCGAGAGATCTGCCAACAGACAGAATAAGAACAGTCCCAACTGAATTCCAATAATTTAAATTGGCACCGTACCAAAAAAAAACGTTATCCCAGTATCATCAATTCTCCTGAACGTTCACAATAGCACGAAAATCCTATGCATTAGGCTTAACTCGTCAAAAGCGACTGGAAACAAATGAAAACAAAACTAGCATACAGAGTATACGAATACGTTGGCTGTGCACATAAACTGATACGTCTACCGCGTGTTGTTTTGACTAGCTTGGCAGCTGTGACAAGTGTTCTAATCTCGATTATTCTTTAGAACAAAAGGAATTGAATCCTACAGTGTCAAGAGGGCTACGGTAATTTGTAATACAAACGAGAAATACCTGAGTGGTGACGTCAGGAATGTCTGTAGGCTGGCAAGCGTGGCCGGTTGCTAGGGTTGCCGGATTGACTCCCGTGGTGCATCGTGGATGCCAAGATGGCCGCGTTCCTGGGCGTGGCTACACTTGAAACGTAAGTTTCATTTTCACGTCTTGTCAGTACGTTCACGCTTTTTCTGATATTGTTCAAGGCTACTCAGTCGCGGGAAGGATCACCAGGTTACTTCTAAAACTTCCACATCGGCCACCAGGCTCACGGCGTAGGGTTGCGACGTGGACGCCGCTGCCGCTTCGCGGCCATCTTGATATCCCCTCCCGGCCTGACTGCTACATCTGTCAGCGTCTAGTGTTTCTGTTTCTCCTTCGCTCTGATCTCCTCGTCGTGCACATGGGAATTATGAATGGCGCGTTTTCGACTTTCTGAAAATTTCGAACAGTTTTTCTGGTGCCAATTACTGTGCGATACCTTGTTCGATCTACGTGGAAATTCGAATACTTCAAGAATTTTATGGTTAAATTTTTACTAGAAGCATGACACAGTGTACATTGTATATTGATTGTATAAATCTATATGGACTTACATTGTATTCCGTAGAACTATTTATATTTATTGGTTAGGTGTTTCGGTTGAACAAAATGTTTCTATTTCTAACTAGATTACAAGTATACAGGGTTAATGGTGGGCACTAAGAAAAATCAATACACCACTTTTGTGTTCTTGCCTTACGACTATACATACAGCTTTTGAGTATATTTGTATATTCACTGTATGTCCATTAGTACAATAGTTGGGATGATTAATGAAAATAGTAAGAATATATAGTATAGGTCATTAACGTGATATACTGATATACGTGATGTACATACATTACTTCTAATAAGCTATATGGTACTTCTATGTGAACGTTTCATGTGAATGGTCTGGCGCTAAAGTTTTCTTCAAGAATACAAAAATTATCAGTAAACCGTCTGTGTCCCTGCACTTGGAACGTCTTCCCAATAAATATCGACCCCCAAAGAGAATTATATTTCGAATTCTACCCACCCAGTTCGAATCAATTCCGTGAGTTTCGTGACCTGCTTTTAAACAGCATCCCAAAATACGTAATATTCTGTCGTGGAAAGTTGAGAAGAAGAACGTAGTACCGGATTATCAGTGACTGTTCTGTAAACTTCCCATATCACGTGATAAAAATCGATTGAATATCAATTAAGTTCTTAAGCATTATGTAAATTATCAAGTTTAATTCCTATTAAATTAAAAATTTCGAAACAATACGCAATATCAACAGATACGCAAATACCGAGCCAGTATAATTCTTTTGCTGTATTGAAGATTCCCCAAAATGTACGTGTTTTCCTGTATACTGTTACCAACATGTGTAGTACGCACTAGCACAGTACTGTCTGCTCTAAACTTTCTCAAAAATACCAACAGCCAAAGATAACCATAGAGTACCCTTTTCAGGAAAAATGCCATACGAGGGACTCGACTAACGACGCGTTCTTGAAATTTTGAGAACGAAGCAAAAAAGAAAAAAACTAGGGGACCTAGAGACAACACAAAATTACTAGACCGAGAACGCAATTGTAGGAAAAAGTATATCTATAGAGATCCCCTACTACACAACGTAACTACACGTCTACCCCTCCATCGTCCGCGTGGCGCCGTGCGCGTCTCCAATGGCCCAACGTCCGTTCACGAGCGTCGTGTCGCCAGCATGAAAGTGAGATTTGTCGAAGTGTTGACAAACGCACGGTCGCGGAACGGCGTCTTTCCGAAAAGCTCGTGAGGATTGTCGCGTGCGCGGCCCTGGTTAAAAATAATCTCGGTAAGTGAAAACATAGTTGTATGTACAGTGAGTGTGTGATTCAGTGAGGGAGCAAGATTGGAGGGCCGGCGGAGAGTGGCCGAGTTAGAGAAGAGAGGGCCGCGACACGTCGAGAGACGAGCTTCTATCGCGTCTCCTGGCCACGTTGCGTGGTGGGGCAACAGAGGGCGGCCATTTTGCCTTCCTCTACTCCATCCCGCTATGTCTCGTCGTGGCCTGCGCACTCGCGACCGGCCTCTTTTGTTTCTTCGACTTCTAACTCTTCTCCTTATATTCAGCTTTCTCTTGTGACTTTTTTATACTCTTCTTCTTGTTTCTCTCTTGACACGTGCCGATGCTCCGATGCGACTCAGCGAAATGCCACGAATTTGAACTTTTCTCCGTGCACTGTTTAATGCTTTTGTTCCTTGAAACGAGCTGGGTATAACCGGTTTGCGGCGATGGCGCAGAAAGGAATAAAGCCCATAGAAACTTCTGAGAGGTTAACAAAGAATTTCGTAGATAGGACAAAAATTTTTTCATTTCACTTTTAATAATATCAGTTAATCTTTTGAAACCCAGCGAGCTCGCTAATTCAAAATTCTCTTCATACCATGATTGATCGATCGATAGATTACATGTAGTGAGCTTGAGTTAATAATCTTTAAGAAGTTTTAAATTGATTTTTAAACAGTTTTACATAAGATACTAACTATAAAAACAAATGTAGATCTCGTGAAAGATGAATAATCAGTCATGTTGACTTTTGTAACATCACGTATTTATAGTCCACTCATTAGATAGCATCAAGGACTCGCATACGTTATTATATAACCATTCACGATCATGTATGAGATATGCTAGTTAAATTATCACGGGGTGCAATGGCGCAGCCATAGGACTTGTAAGGACTGAATTTGTATGGACACGCAACATTTCTAGAAACACAAGGTCTATGCACAATGTATGTATCGTGAAGTTCCAATAAATTTACGTTACATGTATTCCATAGTTTCAAAGCATTCCCAAATACTGATTAGGTCAAAGAAAAAAAGTACTTCCTCTAGAACTGATTTCTAATTAATTCAGTATCATTCACTCCATTAGTATCGATACTTAAATAACACATGGTACCAGGATGGTCTGTGTGAGCTATCTACTGCCTGGGCTGTTTCCAGTCTATTTTACATAATTTTATAGGAAAGAGATCCCATGGTTTGGTATGTCATTGGACGACACATTTAATCTCTGAAGTTGTTAAAAAACTTCAAAACTCCATGATCGTACCTCCCGTTAAGACGTAATAAATTACAAAAGCCAAATAACTGAATACGATAGGGCACACGTTTTCAATGGACTCCATAGCTTAAGTGCTATCGGTCCGTAGGATATAGTTTGCGGTCACTTTATAGTTTGGATATATTTATATGGATATTATATGTATATATATAAATATTATTTGAGATATATTACAATTCGATATCCAAATTTCAATTAAATTTCAAAATAATTGCGGTAACGAAAGCGAACCGATTGAACGTACAGTATCGATTACAACATAACGCAATCAAAGCCATGAGTGCGTTCAAACGATAACGCAGCATTTATTATGCGCTAGATAGAGTAATGGTATATCGTGCCAGTATTAATTTATTCCATCGTGGAGGCTCGCTACTGTAGGAGGCTGTAAATTGGATTCGTGACGTATCGGTTACGAGAGCAGGTAATTCGATACGCATTTCAACCAATTAATAAACAATATTATCAAACAGTTTCTGGAGACCCACAATCCCTAAATCGCATATCAGATCATTGATGATTTATAGGAAAATCAAGTCCCCTATAAAAAAATTATTTTTACTTTTCCTTCAAGCTCCATTGAATTGATAAATACTGTGTCTAAATATGAATTTTTATGCCCAAAGCAATATTCAAACGAACTGATTCCATCCAAAGAGTATCCAATAAACAAAACCGGTCCCAGCGGCAGTCTGACACGCAAATCAGCGATTATCCAAACCGAGAGAAAAAGAAGCCAAAACCATTAAGAACAAAACTTCAGCAAGAGTCAGCAGGGTATTTCTAATCGTAAGCAACAGTGTTGCTAAGTGCTTCGTCTGGTATGAATCTTGCGTTCAACTAGACGCTCTCGTTGATCATGACCGTCTCTCCATTAACCCAAGACAGCGTTACCGCTCTCAGACTTACTGCATATTGATCCCATCAATCTGATTCCCCCATGATCCTCCTTGGCGCCGCTCACGAGTCTTCGCTCCTGAGGCAAACCGAGGTATAACCTAACGGGGTGAAACTTCCTCCCTTTCGCATCATTCTGTACCCTCCGCCCATGTACCTCGGACTGTATTCTCACCCTCTTTCCCTTACCTTCCCCTTTAGTAAGATGCACCGATATGGATTTATGTACGTACGTGTATACATGTAGATATCGTCAGAGCATATATAGGTATACCTCAATCTACGCCATGCAAAAGCACGCCGCGGGTTCGAAATATACGCGTAAAACTCATAAAACGCATAAAGTGCCAGGTAAGTATCCACTTCGGGACTTCGCACGGCACGCCTGAACCTCCTACGGGGGCCTCTCGACCGGCCAATAAAAGTTGTCTTTGCCTGATAGCCGACTAAATCGTCCTGCCAACCCCCTAATGCGTCATTACTGTCTGGCTTTACGGTTGGCTCGTATCATTTCACTTAGGTATATTGATATGGCAACGAGTTCCCGACCTCGTCCAACGCAAACGACATGCTTCCTTTAAATGCTTGAGGTATTCGTGTTTACACCTATATTAAAGACAGCGGGCTGTATGCCTTTACTTTGTAGTGAGAAATGATTTTTTTTTTACATTTGCCGACGGTCATGGAAAAGGCGCTAAGACGAATGATTTTAAGGGTAACTTTAGTCAATTGGGATTTTTTGGAATTAACAGGCTTTTAGGGGGATTATTATAAATTTTCTTGTCCAAGGGGTGACTTAATGTTTATGGGAAAATCACGAGGGTTTTTACGGGACTCGTTATAGGGTGGGTTTTTAGTACTTTGTCAAAAGGTTTTTCGCGAGCTGGAATTAAATTTTTCTGGTTCTGTGTGTAAAATGTTAATACCGTAAGTAGGATAGTTTTATACTGACTTTGTGCGGCTGTGCGAACTTCATTGTCTCTACTCGTGTTATTTATTCGGTGGTTGTAGACACGACAAAAGTCGGAGTTAACGAACGCGTTGAGAGTACATAAGTTAGGCGACACGCGCTCAACATTGTTTGCGAATTTATTTTGACGACGTGTAGCTGTCATGGGTTTGATGTTATGTGACTTTGTATTTTAGAGTTGAAAATTGAGTAAATTTTTATTTTTATTCGATTCGATAAACTGAATATTCGAGGGATACTAAATTTATAAAATAGCATCGTTAACGTTAGAGACTACTTGTTAATTGAGTGTTTCATATGATTTACGATAGAAGAAAATCCAACGTGAGTTTTAACGTAGTAAATATATTTTTATTGTTTTTCAGTACCACTTAATAGACAGACTTTAAAGGTACCAAAAGGAATTTGATATCTGTTCAATGAATCTAAAGTATCTTGAGTTCCCTGTTTTTTGAATATACCGTACAAAGATCATTAACACCTATTAGAACCTGAACTATAGATAAATTGAAGTCAAAATATCAAATAACCGTTGAATACACTAGCGACGGAAGTATCGTTTACTCAGATTTCAGTCACTTCTGATTTCGTCTATGCAATGTAACTAGTAATAACATGTTAAAATAATTATCAAAATTATTTACGGTTTTAGAATATCAGACTTTGATAAATATATTACGTCAATCTATGATACTTGGGTCTTTTGATAACTTCTTCCAGACACCTCGTGCAGTAAAAGTGTCTCGACTTCTAAAATGTCCCGTACGAAACACTCGTGCGGTACAACGAGGTGACTGCGATGTCTAGCAGAGAAAAGTTTGGTCAATCTCACCTCGGCAGAAAGTAGTTTTCCGTGGCAGTGAAGACGGTGATGTTTGCGGAGCGGTCAGGAGCAAACTAACAGTCAGAGTTAACCCCACTAGTTTAGCTCCCTTCAACCCGAGCATCGTCCTTCAGGGATAAAGGAGGAAGAAGAAGGAAAAAAATGCGTTACATCTAGTAGAAAAAAAAGGGGCCCTAAACTAGGTATTTGTGGTGTCCACGAGGTCACGCAGTGCGAACAAATGAAATGAAGAAGACCCGGTCGTTGCGAAGTCGCCGGCGTCCCGACGCTTCCCGACGGCACTACGAGACCTGCCGAGGATCCTCGTGGCTGTGTAACACAGGCCAGTTTGCCTTTTACCCTCGTTATATGACCCTTTACGGATAGGTACTCCTGCCATAAACACCCCCGTAGTCACCCCGTTAAATGGTTTTTTTTTAAGGCTAAAACGCTCGTTTTTAACAACCCTTGAGACCTCGACCGTGTCCGCTGCTGACGGGAAAGAGGAAAAAGGGAAAGAAAAAAAAGAAGCCACACTATTGCAGGAAATGCCAAGGCGCGGGCATTCTTTTCACGGTTTTTACGGCCAGCCTTGAAATTCTTCGCAATTTCGTTTTTTTCTCTCCTTTTTTAAAAAGTCTTTTTGTGGCCTCTCTGCGTGGAGGATAATGTGAGAGACGGAAGGGTGCGTCCTTCTTCGGGTTGAGTCCTTTGCGAAACCTTGGAAACCATCCGTGGCTCGCTTCGTTTTTTCTTACGGAAATCACCGCGACCGTGACTGTTACACCGTAACAGATAAATTCGCAAAACAGGTAAACCCGAGGCGTGACTTCAAAAAAGTATTTTCGCTTCCTTAAATACCCAAAAATCATCAAGCGTTGTATCACGTGAAAATTATGACACTGTTGTAACATCATGACACATGTTATCTACAAAATTTATACCCGCAATTGATCCACTTCAATGGATCCGCTTAATTAGCGGCAGAGAAACTTTCAGTTATAGAAAACGCATTGGATCGCATTCAGACGATAAATACTCGTCGTTAACCGACATAGTAAATTATCGCGAATTATTGACGTATAATTGGCTGAGAAAACGAGGCAATCATTGCCCGTTATTTATACGCGAATCGAAGTAAATCTTTATGCAGTTCCGAGCACGAATTGAGATATCCATCCGCGCTTGACAGACAAACGAGACAGATCATATAACTGCACGTGCGTGACGAGAATGAAAAACGATTAGAATAAATTGTTACGTCAACTTTGAATAAAGCAAACGATCCTCAGTGATTTGATCAAACACAAGAGGTACTTCCCATCGTCGATTTTAACGTTTCCCTCGTTGTCCAAGATTTTCAATCGAATACACGTTAAAAATACTCCATCGCGTTAAAAGCTGCATAAGGATATTTTATCACGCTAAAAATTTCGTTTCGTTCTATAGTCAGCTCCTGATATGACGAAAAATTAATTTTCGAATATAAAAATAAAAAATATCTCAAGTGCTAATAAAAGCTTCAAACTTTTACAAGTATTTCTTTATTTTTTCCACAGCCATTTTATTTTTCACAATGTAGTGTTGCATCCAGATAGCAAATGATTGTTAAATAGATAACGATACAGATAGGTAGAGCTCAGTATGCTTTGCATGGCCGTTCGCAATTCCAGGGTGGAGCTTTCTGCGCGCGGTCCATAACATGCGGCAGTAACTAACCGGATTGCGTTGGGCTATGTGCTCACCATGGTCCATACAGCGTAGAATATGGGGAATCTATGGGCTCATATCCACTAGCAAACTGTACACTAGCCAAATGGACGCGGCAATAACGGCCCGTTAACGCTAATTCGCGGAATTCTGATTGACGAGGGCCACGATGCCACACAGGGTGCGGATGCGGGTCCAAGCTCAGCCGAGCTGCGAATCCCGAACGCAAGCTCAAATACCACTCCCGCACAAAAGCCTCTACGCTCTGCCTCCCAAACTCCCGCTCGACCCATGTCATGACGTAGCTCGTGTAATGGGGTGACGATCGGACTAGTCGGAGCCGACCCGAATGCTGCCCACCCTCGATCTATTCCATCTTTCTCCATACCCTTCCCCGGATGATATACACCATTCCGAATCCCTTGCTCGGCACCCTACAACCCTCTATCAACCCCCATCCTTCATCGTTTCTGGACCACGTCAACCCTCTGCCGTCCTATAGGATCTATACCTGCCTCGCAACATGGAGATTTCTCGAAAGAATTTCTCAGCGGCCATATTGTCAATTTGATCGTAACTTCCTACAGGTTTTCTTGGGATATGACGTCATGATGACACTATTAAAAATTTTTAATGATCATTCTTAGCACAGGGATATCATGCTGCACTCTTTCGTCTGGTATACAGATGGTCGATATACAATCGTCAGTTGTCTTATCCCTATAGTGCACGGTACTATCAATTTATTGGCAATGAGGATTATTCTTCTCTAAACGATGAGGTCATCATTCTAAGTGAATTCCCGGACGAGCTGTGTCCTAACAAACATTGCGTGTGTAGGAGCCTTTCAATTAAAGCCGCACGTTTAACTGCAATTTTGTCGCTTATTTATAGATATACACTTATCACGCACGCTTTAGCTGGTTCGTGATCACTCTTGTACAAACGGACCTGCTCGTTGTTGGAGTTCTGGAAAATGCACGGCGCGAAGTATTCGCGAAGGGCGTGCATGAATCTAGTTGTTTCTGCCACGGCATAACTATCATTGCAGTGGCTGAGTACACGCGAATCCAGCGCGCCGGAAGAATGTTGCATTCGTAGGAAATAATTTACATAAATATTAATACTCGTATACGTAATAGGTGAAAATTCAAATATAGCATTGAAGGCTGAATGTAAAAAAGTGCAGTTTCTCAGGAGGTCGAATGTCGTTAGAAATTATTGCATTTCACGTAAAGTGTAAGACACGAAATTTTATAGCTTAGTTTACTTCAAAGTTTCTCCGGCATTTTTTCTCTCTTTCTGCTTTACTTGGCACTGTAAAACCATCGACTGAATTTGACCTGCGAAGTAATGCGACGGTGGTGCAGCATTGTAATAAATGAGAAAAAATGTGGCCGGTGCAAGGAACTTTTATTTAACGAGTAGGGAGGCGAGTTGAGTTAGGGTCAAAAATAAAGGAAAGCAAAGACTCGCCGGACCAGTCCGCCATCTTGATATCACGAAGATCCCGCCGGCATGCGCCGAACTAAGAGTTGGGTTTGCCTTCGCGTTAAACGTGAATGCAGTTTCTTAATTTTTATAACGATATTATGCAACTTGGCTAAATTTTTACTTTTCTCACTGTTACAATAATATTTTGATACACTACGATGCTACAGGTGTCCATTAATACCTTATCTCTCACGGCATAAATAATTTTACGGACTCCTAAATCTCATTCGGTTATCGGATATTAGGTAATAATTTATTTATGCACCCTTGCGGTGTGAATTGTATAATAGTCGTAATAATAATCATAGCAGGTGAACGTTCTATTATTAAAAAATTATACTTTGAGAAATTGCTTGCTTATTTTATCAAAGTCTCCAGCCGTATTTTCAAATCGTTTACGCGGCGTCTTAAACAAATGCTACGAGCAATATTTAACTTAGGGTTGAACTATATATTTTTATTGAATATCAGACTGTCAGACAATTTCAACGCCAGTCCGTATACCATGCATGTTACGATGCATGAATAAATATTATCACATCCGATTGGATAGGCATTGGACAATTATTGTCTAGCAGTATAGTATTTAGAGATTGGATAAAAATGTTTGAGTAAATTAAAAAAAAAAGAAGGTTCAAACGACATAACGGAATTGCTTTTTAAAGACACTTTGGCGGATCCACAAAAATCGTATTAAATCGACCACCGTTGCCTCGTAACCAGCAATTTTGGTATTGCCGCCGGCTGCAGATTAGGAGCTTGGTTCTCTAGGGGCAAGTGCACCCCTAAAGCGAAATATAGTCGGATAAGAGACCGAACTCAATTAAAACACTAATAACAAGGCACCGACCAACGAATCCCTCCGCGAACGTAAACGCACGTAACTTGTTAACTGCCCACGTCGCGTATAGCGTACTACCTTTATGAAGTGGCTATATAAATTTTTCTAACGTAAAATCGAAATTCCCGGTCGCGTATCGTCATTCCCGTTTTTCAACACCAGACCTCCCGTTATAAGGTATCGTAACGTCAATGGACCTTGTTCCTTTTCACTTAACATACTTGCTGCTCTTCAATTATCACCATCGCGACGTTCCGGACAGACGAGACATTGGACGTTCTCTGCATATGCTCTACTTTGGGTGGATCAGGGTTGTGAGCGTGACTTCAATGAGAATGCTTCTTGAGCCTGAGGTTTCGTGTGTAAAACGAAAAGTAGAAGAGCTGAGAACAAAACATTGGTATATCAAAGTTATTAAAAATTTTGGAAAATTTAACTGGGTAAATGAGACGCGATAGTGACAATAAGTTGAACTCGCAGCGACGTTATGGGGTTAGAAATTACCCTTGCCTATACAAGGTTTGTTATCTGACATTTGATATAGATCAGGCACAAATGTCAATGATCCTTGACAATTGAGATAGATAATTGTGACTTAAATATAGGATCAGGTACAAATGTTAATGATTCTTTTAGAGGATCCAAATTGGATTATTTGTCTTATACATATATCAGTTTTTTGGATTTCGATAAAGAATTATTGAGAGAAATAATCTATTTGGTTAACGAGGTAGAAAGTTTAGTAGATTTAAAAAAATATATTTTTCACATGACCCGCTATTGTTTTAATAGGATTCTGTATGTTTTTAAATAATTATCTGAATTATATTCTTACGCACACTTGTGAGGCTGTGCTGTGGCGCTTTAGTAACAAACTTAACGCTTAATGTATAACGGGTTTACAGTAGCTTATGTAGACTGAGATTTGGGTGGCTTATTAACATTTGCCTCCTTTTAGCGTCAGCGGCGGGATCGGGTGCGGGCAAATTACGCATTTTATGAACTTCGAAACGGCCCATAACGCTCACACAAATGTCACACGACAACCACTCTGGTAGAGTGTATAGCCCTATGACCTATACAGCATAGCATTTCCCTGACTCCTGACCCCTCATCGTACCTACCTTGAAGCTCTACCCACGTACGGAATACACGCGCTTTCGTTCCTACCTAAGAATAGGTCTACAGATCGTTCCAGAAGTAAAAGCCCGCCCCTTTAAACCCTAAAATTGGCATGTCAAAAACTACACTATACGTATCCGTAAAATAATATCTGATTTCATCGTGTATCTAAAAAAAAGCTAAAATTCTGCCTTTTAATTGTTTTTCTCCAAAAATCTCAATCTTTGCAAAAATATTCACGGAATCATTTCAAATTCAAAAGGGCTGGCCGACGTGCAGACTTATTTTTGAAACATCACGTAAACGTGATTCGGGATTGGTTGGACAGGTAGAGTTAGGTGCATGGTGAGATTCTCAGGCAGATAAGAGGGAGAAAATCAGCGGTGCACGTGCAGGCCCCTACAGCCCATGCATCGTACTTCTTGTCGTGTGTTTGGTTCCTACGTTCTTCGAATGCATTAATCACCCGGGTATAAGGCATGCATCGTCCAGACGAGAACACTACAATGTCAAAGGTACCACAGTGTCTAGTTTTACGTAGTCATGGATTTCTTGAAAATACATTACCGTGACCTATACGTACTTGTATAGAGGTAAGTACAGTGAATTCCCAGAGAATTCATTGTAGATTCTGTTGGTGGATGGTAAAATCTAAAGGAAATTTCATGAAGGTTAACCATACATACAGTAAAAGGTAAAACAGACTTTTACTATACGTATGGTGGTTGAATTCAGAAATCGAGATCCGACGGAATTCAGTAAATCGAAAGAAAAAAAAATTCGACTCGATCGAATTCACTTAGAATTCGCATCGCTTACTGCTGGTCGACGATGGCCGAAACGTATTTACTTTGTGTAAACGAATGCTTCGAATGTTTATATATTTCGTAGGCTGAGAATAACGTGGATCTGAGTCGAATGGCAGACCAAAATGGAACGTTTGGTTTGCTGGATACGAAGATATAAAATGTGCATTTAAAACGAGAGCAGGCCAAGGTTTGCTTGTTTATAGATCCGCCTCTGCAGGTTCAGAACTTGGGTCAACGTCTGGGGTCTTTGAGATTCTTAGAAAATAATTTTTTTTTCAACTTTCTAAAAACACCCTGTAATCAAGCATCTCAAATTCACGCTGCCAGCATCTGTTATCAGACTTGATTATAATAGCAACCATCATGACACTCTTATCCGTGATTGTAGCTTCGAATCAGCATCAGATCAAAGTGAGATCAGCCGACTTGAAACACTGCACGAAAGCTACGAGAATGAAAGTGACAATAATTTTGAAAATAATTAGGCAGACCTAGACTATAAATTGAACCATACCTCTTCCGCAGAGTATTCAGACTTTGTCAAAGCTGTCTCAGACCTTCTCACAGGTATAAATCTCCCGTGAGCGCAGAGTCTAATTAAAGATACATCTCCCATAGAGAATAAGCACCGTAGGAAAGATCCACAAAGTTTCCCGAGACTCGCACGACGTACAGTTCTGTCGTACAGTAGGTACCCACGAACGCAAGCAACAGAATTGCAATGAATAATTCAAACGTGATGCTGTGGCTGCAACCAAGAAGAGCCTCCTCGCGCGGATCCCTCGCGAGCATTCCTGCACGCATTTACGCTTGCGATTATAAATCTCAAGACTGCAGGTTATACTGGATGTTATACACCAATGAGTACGAGATGAGATACGCGCTCTTGCTTTATTATATTAACTTTGTCGTTATAGCAACAGACCGGCATGATTATCTCGATGCCACAAGAGTAGACGATATAGACCAGGATATAGAGCATACACCATATACCGTGCATACACTATACATCATCCATAACATACACCATACATACCCCAGAAGAGTTGGAAGATAAAGACAGAAGATCCAAGCCCAAGGTAAATAAAAGGAAATCAATAGAAAAAAGAAAAGCGACTGGTTCACAAGGAGACATCTTGTAAGGATGAGACAAGTAATGAAAATACGATGATCATGCGTATGGAGTCCCGTCATAGGTGAAGATCCGATGTCATCCAATGATACATTGATTCTCTGTCAAAGAGAGAAAGAGAGAATGAGAGGACATTCAATACAAGTAGTTATTGATACGTAGGCAAGACAAGTCCCGGGAGAGAATCGTGGCACCCCGCAGTGATACTACACGATAAATAATCAATTCGTAATGGCGAACCACCCGATATAAATCGAATCAGTCGGGATCATCCGTCCTGAGGTGAGCGTGAAAACGTATAGTCAGTAGGTAGGTGAATGCTTGGCGTTACGGTGGTTCATTATACCAACGAGGTATACGAGGTGGTGGAGCATACGCATGTTAGGTGTATAGGTATCTAACTAAGAGGGGCAGTAGCGGCCATATTTCTTGCTTGCGGTTGGTGTTCTTGCCCATCTAAAGTGGTCTTCACGTGGTTGAAGGTAAGCCCGGATCATATTCTTAACAAGAGTGCTTTACGACTCGAATGTCCTTTATCTATGGCGGTGTTGTTGGTGTTATCCAAGCCAAACTGAGAGTCAGGACTGGAGGTGGAGGAGGTCGTGATGTATCTCGCACTTAGCGATGCCACGCCATGCTTACTATATGGCGGGTTTATGTTTGTACCCAGTACCATATACAGGGTGTATAGTCCAAGTGTTGCAGCTCCGATGGTGCGTGTCCAAAATGGTTGTGCATGAGGATCAGCAAGCTCGGTCGGAGAAAAAAAAGGGAACAATAGACAGAAATTATTGGTAAGCTGCTGCAACTTGAGGGTTACTCTTTCCGACGTTACCGAGGCAAATTGCTTAATATCAAACGTATGTAACACTGTGCTTATACATATGTGAATAGAGAAACTCTGTATCAATGAAAATACACGAGATCACGTATCTTGCATTAAGTAACTATACATATCTGTAACATACCAACAAGGATGTACCATAAATTCGAATCTGCATGCACTATACTGCATTAGCTCGTATTTCTGCTGGCACTGCAGATGTAGTATTTAATACGGTGCGCAACGCTTACTCCATAATCCTAATAACTGTATTAGCTATATAGTAGACAATGTTCTACTGGCATCAAGATGCAAGAAGCAGCTAGATCTAACCAAGAAGACAATATCGTCCACTTATAATATAGTTATAGATATATTAAATATATTCATGAAATATATATATACGTAATAGATATGCATAGACACCATCCATAGTCCTTTTCTTAAAGGACCACTTATTTTCCATTATTCAGCACCGTACATGCTCTCACGTAGAAACTTTCATGAATATAGTATAGCTGCATAACCTAATCTGCATAACCTAAGAAGAACCTATCGCTATATACCTACTCGAACCAGCGGCCTACGTGCGAGCGGTCGACCAACAGGACATCGCTCACGCCGCTCCCTACGTCTCGAACACGCAAGTAAACCAAGTCCAGCAGGACGAAAGAGAAGACACTCACTTGGTATCTCGTACCTAGGTCCTTGTACCTTCGTTATCCACTCTCCATTTATCCTTCATGGCTTCATGTACACCATCTTCCTCCCTCTAAATACTCCCACCCGACGCTCCCATACGTCGGCGTAACCGGAGAACTATGAGCTCGATAATGGCGAGACAATGTCGGGGTGCATAAGATGGCAGAGAGTAGTTTTCAAAGCAACGACAATTTCTGCCAGGATGGCGATAGGCCTGGTGTCAAGGTGCGTAAGGATATTGTAAATCCTTCGACAAGATTCCAGTACTGTCTTGTTTCCTTGTATTTGGATTTTTTTTACCTTGGGAAGGGAGCGGAACGGTGGTGGTAGGAAGACACTGATCTTTTTTAAGGGACGCTCCTGGATTTTCGGAAAATAACTGCTGCAGGGGCGAAAAATGAATTTATGGGTTATGGTATTTTCTAATGATGGGGCTCTTGTCTGTTTTACGAGGCTATCAAGTGACGTCACGACGACTGCTACGGTCTTGCGTTAGGATACGGTGAGGCGGTGTTGCTTTAGTAGTGCAAACGTATCAACTTCGGATAATGAATTGAACCTCTCTTAAAAAAACCATGTCGGGTTTCTTATCGAAGTTTCGATTGTAGCATTGTTGTCGCCTTTCCGAAGTGCTCATTGGCTGTCGGTGTCGTTATTAACATGTGTGAAGTTTCTGCTTTGGAGTGAACGCAGTTCATGGCATCGGTTTGACAGATTGGGGTTATGATGATCGCGGTTGCGATTGTGATGATGATTTAATGAATAAAAAGTGGGCGATTTGAGGAATATAAAAG